>JAABUG020000005.1:982236-1107338 GCA_011319215.2 Scortechinia acanthostroma
GGAGGAGCTTGCCCAGGCTGAGGAAGAATCAAAGGTTGCTGAGGCGAAGGAGGAGGAGCTTGCCCAGGCTGAGGAAGAATCAAACGTTGCTGAGGCGAAGGAGCAGGAAGAGCTTGCCTAGGCTGAGGAAACATCCAAGGTTGCTGAGGCGACGGAGGAAACAAAACTTGCCCAGGCGGAGGAGGAGGAGCTTGCCCAGGCTGAGGAAGAATCAAAGGTTGCTGAGGCGAAGGAGGAGGAGCTTGCCCAGGCTGAGGAAGCATCCAAGGTTGCTGAGGCGACGGAGGAAACAAAACTTGCCCAGGCGGAGGAGGAGGAGCTTGCTTAATCGGAGGAGGATTCGAAGCTTGCCTAGCTGCAGGATGATTCTGAAAAACCGGCTAGTCTCAAGTCAGTAACTGCACATCTCGCCAACCTGTCGGACAGAATAACAGAACAGTGTAGGTTAGAAGAGTTGTTACTCACATTGTAGTCGGGAAACAGTCTCTGATAGCCCGCCAGCACTTCACGTAACTGCGCGTTCTCCTCTCGCACACGACGTAACTGCGTGTTCTCCTCTCGTAGCAGGTCATTCTCTGCACGGAGCTTCTCAAACTCTCCCCGAGTATGGGTCTCCCGGGTTGATGCTAAAGTCACAGTGCACGCTATGTTTCTTTTCGCACATGCTGCACAGACATCGGCATTGTTGTCGCACTTCAACTTATAAACCTGAATAGAAGACTGTGGTTAGTGTCTATGTAGCAGAAATCTGGGCAACAGGAGGAATGCAACCCAGAGGAGCTCACTCACGGTATCCGTTTGTGTACTCATCTATTTGATGCGTTATAGCAAAAGACAGTGGAGGAAGGGATTATTGATCACTTACTCTGCAATTGTCACACGCTCTGTCGGTACGCTTGGGAGGATTGTTCTGATTCTTTGCACGCAGCAGCTCCGCGGCGTCTGGCACTGGTTCGCCCTTCTTGCGACGAGGCTTTCTCACCCGAGCCTGCTTCCTGGGTGCAGTCGAAGGTCCTGCGGTGGACTCTTTGTTGTTGACTGGGATTCCCCCTGCGGCTTCTTTTGGGGCTTCTTTAGCTTCCTGCACTTGTTCTTGCCGCTGTTTCCCTTTGTCTCTGCTTTGCTCAGCTTCTGCGGGAGCAGTTTTGATACCAAGGGCCTCACCACTCACAGTCTGGCTAGGAACGGCAGCTGTCATTTGCGGAGCTTCGGCAACAGGTTCAGCGTTCAACACTGAAGAGGACTGTCCGGTATTCGCTCCACTGCCTAGGTTTGAACCTCGCGCTTGTTTTTTTCGACTGTCATTGTCGCTGTTGTCGACATCGTCAATCGTCCGCTTTCTCCCGGACATCTTGTCTTGGTGTACTTACCGCTTAAGGAGTCCGCTTGGTGCAAAGGCTGAAGGAGGATCGGTACGTCGAATCGGTTGTGAAAGGATAAAGCAGGGAAGGAAGTGCGAGTGAGACGATAGCTGATTCCAATGTAGAACTGGTTTCTGTCGGAGGTCCCAGATGCAGAATGAGGAGCTGTACTTATACCTCATCTTGACGGGGTTCTGCTATGCAAGATTGGCTTCATTGTTGGCTCTTCTTCAGAGACAACAGCAACAAAGAACCCTGAAGCATACAATGCCACTTTTCACAAAGGGATTGAGCTATTCAAAATCTTTCATGGAGATGTGGAGGCTAAGAAGAGACATCAGTTTTGCTGGTTCGACCTGCAGCCTTCCCAAGGTGCGAAGACCTTTGACGGCCATAATAAAGATTTTCATTGAAAGCGATGAGAGCACAAGAAGCATTGTGAGATCTATTGCCCTGTCCAACACAAGGGCAGTCTCTGAAGGGTTAGATTGTCTTGAACCTGGATTGCATCAGTGACAAAGGTACAGTTTGATAATGAAAGAAAGCATTCAACCACCCCTGACTTACCCTTCGATTTTCCTTCCTTTGTCTTGGCTTACACTGGCACAAAGATATTATGAAACAGGACGATGCTGTATCGGGGAAAACATGATGAACTTTTGATGATTCAAAGAACAAAGAATTGTGAAACCAAGAATCGGTCGTGTGAAAGCAGACGCAAGTTGGGATTCGTCTTTATCCATTTAATATTCGTAGCTCCAAGGAAAGGAAGTCAAAGAACAGCGTTCTAGGTTACAGTAAGAAGACCTGACGTGACAATATCATCAAGTATGACATGAAATTTGTCGCCAATCCAATCTCCTGAAGAAAATGCTGCCAAACGCTCTTCCCTCAATCAAACTCCTTCCACGCCCAAGTCCTATGCAGCCCATACAGAATTAAAAAGAAACAGAGTCATAGGGGAAAGGTAATGAAATGGAGAAATGATGTAAAAGAACCAAGGAAACCGTTTGCGATGCTGATAGCTGGATATACTTGATATAACGATTTCAGTACGTTTACTGATCGTGGCACATAAGAGAATCCAAGAAAATGGTCGAGTATCCAGAAGAAAGGGAATCCTGCAAACTGATAGTGAAATCGTATGACATGAGGTGATCCATAAAACGTTGCAAAGACGGTAGATCCAAGAATGCGAGGTAAACAGGGATTAGATAATAGGTAGTTCGAGGACAATATGCCCATTCAATGATTGCAATATCGTCAAAGTGAGTAGAGCCGTGGATTATAAGGTTGTAAAAAGGATGGGAAATTCAAGAGACGGGCCGCAGTTGCGACGGCAGTTATCGGAACACTCTTCCATTCTGCGCAACAGTCTCGAAGTCGATTCTGCCTTTGTATCTGAGGGGCCCGCCGTCTTCGAGCCATGGAACGAGGTTCTTGCACTGACTGACATCAAAAGACTCCAGCTGATTGCAGCCCTCTGCCACCGCTTCAACGCCAACACCTGTGACCCGGACGCAGCCACGGACAGATAGCCGTTTGAGATTGAGAAGATGGAGTCCAATGCTGCGCAAAGAAGGATCTGAAATCGCGGACCCGCAGAATGACATGTTGAGATAGGTCAACTGCGAGCATTGGAGTGCGAGAACTTCTGTCGCTGTGTCTGACAAAGCGCAGCAAAACGACTGGTGACGGTCAGCAGATCTGCAAGAAAGCTCCTGAACAGTGATGAGCTTACCAAGTCCAGTTCTTGTAGCTGTTTGGCTGCGTTAGTTAGGTATACAATGGCGTTGTCGGTGAGATAAGTGCAGTCGGCCAAGGTCAGTTTGCGCAAATTGATAAATTGGGCATTCCCCCAGTATTGGAAGCCTTGGTCCGTGATTGTCGTACATCGGGTCAAATCCATTTCCTCGATTCTGGAGGCAGCGTGGGACGCAATATGGTGCATCGAGCGATCCGTGACATGTTTGCAATATGACAGGGTTAATTTCTTCAGTTGCGGACAACCATATACGGTGCCCGCTTCAGTCTGCATGGTAGGTTTCAAAGCTGCTTTACCCATCTTTCCAGGCTCACCGTTGGGCTTATGTTGTCCAGGAGCAATCCAGCCAATTATCCGAGCCAGCAGCGTGTCCCCGACTTTCCTACAATTACTCAAATCCACTTCCTGTAGACCAGTCGCTCTGCTAGTCATCTCAAGAATGGCAGATGCAGTAACATCCCAGACACTTTTCATCTTCCAAGTGACGACGTTAGGGCCGCATGTAGCGGCCAATTTCGAGAAGCCTTCGTCCGTGATGTGGAAGCAATTGCTGATATCGACGTGGCGAGGTCGTTCTCCCACGAAAGGGCAGATTATTCTGACCAAAACATCATCGCTAAGTTTGCGATTATATATGCTTAAATCAAGATAGCGGACGAGTTCAGAAGATTTGGTAAGAATCTCAGACCAGTGCAGAGAGACAGCTCGAAGGCGCAGAAGTTCATGAAGCTCCAGGTGTTGGAAAATCCTCACGAGTATATTGTCCGGTAGAATGCCGACGTTATCGCCGCGAGACTCGCGGTGTGTCTTCTGTATTATTGACAAACTCGACGTCTCGGAAAGGGAGTAGAGAGACGACCTGGCCGAACGGGTTCCAGATGGAGGTGATTGTCGCTGCTGCTCCCCAGACACCTCGTCTGGTGTCAACGGCGCGACTGACCCGCGCCGGCTGCGAAGTCGAACCTTGTCCAAGCCAACATTCAGAAAAGGATCAGGATCTGATGGTTTCAGTACATTCTGATCCTCCATGGCATTGGGAGCTCGCGGGCTATCCAACTCTGTCTCTGTGAGCGTCAAAAGGGGCATTGATTGTCGCCGAGCAGCCCTGATCTTAAACTCCCCATCGGCGGGCTGATCAGCGCTTCCCGCATCCGACATGACGACGTCACCATCAGACGCAGACTGAAGTCTCTCCTTGGCCGTGCTTTCGACCTGCTGGCGGACATTCTGGGGAAGCTTGTCCCAGAATTCGGCGAGGACATCGCCATTAAGCATGAGGCACTCGACTGCAGTAACAGAGCGTACAGTCGCTGTCCTGCGGGGCGCCAGCGAGAGACTTACAACCTCTCCAAAGTATTGCCCTTGTTTGAGTCTTGCTTTGACTTCAAATGGCGGTTTTTCTATTGTAGTTGGTAGAGAGTGGTGGTCTTGCGCGTCTGTTCTTTCCGTGAGGACTTCAACTTCGCCTCGCACAATAAAATAAATTTCACGACCCTGGGAGTCTTGTCGGATAATATCCGTGAAGGGCGGGTACGATCGTGGTTGAGCATTGAGCCCTAGAAAGTGTAATATGTCCGGGGGAAGGCTTGAGAAGAGAGGCAATTCCTTAAGCAAGAGGCGGACATTGACCGACCCATTCGCCAGCGCGCTTGAAGAAGCATCTGCAACGGGGACTCCAGGACTCGGCGATTTGCGCTTTTTGTTGCCGGCCTTCAGGGATGTGCCTTCACGCTCGACAGGAGATAGGTCTCCAGAGGACGAATCTCTTAGTCGCTTCGAGCCTCTTCGAACTGGGCTAGGGAGGTCAGCCGCAGGCGTTGAGGTTTCCTTCTTCTTCTTCTCCAGTATCATCAATCGTTCCTGTGCCTCATCCCGTATCGCTCGCTCCACCTCTGAAAACCGAGGAAGAATTTTCCTGAAGTCCTCTTTGGACAGAACAACCAGTAGACACCGCGTTCGAGCGATGATGGTGGCTGTTCGGGGCCGGTCCATCAACACCCCAATCTCGCCAAAGAACGCGCCCGGTTCCAAATCTGCATAGATACTTTCACCATCGCGAGAAGTGACTGAGACAGCACCCCGAACCAACCAGTATATCGCCTTGGCCTCATCACCCTCCGTCAGGATATAATCGTTCGGGGCACTGAGCTGGGGGCGGAGATGCTGTGCGACCTCCACAAGGAACGATTCGGGTGTTGATTGGAACAGGGGAAAGGAACGTAGACGATCAATTAGGTCCAGAGGTAATGCTTGGATATGTGAGGATGCCAGCGGCGACGGTCGTGCTGGTCGATTTGGATTTGTGATTGAGTCGAATGAGTGTATCAACGAGACTGTGTCGGAGACGGGCGTGACGGCCTTGGTTCCTCCGCCAGCCCTGCCGTGACGCCGCATGATGAATGAGTTGCAATGCCTTGCGAATTGGGTACGGACGCTAGAGAGAACTGATCTTGTGTCGTCCGATTAAGCAGCATACACCTCCGGTAGTTCTCCGGGAAGCGATCAATGGGCCGATGACGTCGACGAGAATAGGTGATCACGGGAGCTTCAGAAAAGCATCGCCGGGGGCGGGGAGGGGAAGAGCGGGCGTCAGTAACGGCGCGACATCTGAAGTCGTGGAGTTTTCGACAATGAGGGCGTAGCGATGAGATGGGAACCGGAACTTTTTCAGCGATTTCCAGAATTTCGCAAAGGAAGAAGCATAGCACACAGGTAGTACTAGTAGGAGGTGCTTTAGCGGAGGGCGGAAACCGTTCCAACAGAATAATACCAAATGTTAATGAAAGCGGGGATCACCAACGTCAAATCATAGTGGGAGTGTGGTAGAGCTCCACCACTGATTCAGTAGAGCCAAGTCTGTACTACTACTCCTTCAGCTGTTCTCCCCGGGTATTGGTAATATTTGCTATCCGACAGGGAAAAGAAACGTTATGTTTATGACGGAGAGGCTGAGGAGGCTGAAAATGCAAGACAGAAATATTGAGCAATGCTCAACAGGGGAAGGAATCATCGATCCTTGTAATGCAAATGCGGGACAACAATCTGAGTCGGGAGATTGGCCATGTATATGGGAGCTGACACCGAAATCTGTGTCGGCGGTGGGGTACTCGCAGCCATCTATCCTGGACCCAGCACAACAGTGCAGACAGCAGCGGTCAGAATTTATCAAACCTAAGTAGGATCAGCAGGTAATGCAGGTAAAGAACGATAACAATCACACATCAAATTGTAGGTATGATTAGACTAGCCAGTAGATACACGGACAATTTTTAGGATGTTCCATTTTCGTTGATGTTTCTCTGCATTTAGCTGCTCTTCGTTCCCTTCAGACGGTCTATTTCTAGTAGTCCAGTAGCTCCAGCAGAAGGATTCGGCAGTTGCCCGAATAACTGTGGAAATAAGCAAGTATGGTTAAGGCTTTCTGAATGTAGTTACTATCTACTTTGAGTAATCTAGAACAATCGTCGGTTGTATTTTCAATGGGTTATGGAGTATATGCATATTGCGATCCCCGACAAGTTCAGAACTCCTTTATCTTGCTGTTCCAGAACAGCAATAATGATGCCTACAGTCCTTCATGTACCCACCAATAATGTCACCTGACTATTGGCTAGGTCAGGCACATACCTCCTATTCAGATCGGGTTGGCCGGCTCAGTCGCCGTAGGATGAGCATTTCTGAATCTAAAACCTGTTATTACCTCTTGATTATGCGGTTCTACAAGAAATTTGTACCCACGAATAGCGGGAAATGCCGAAGCCATTGATGCCATCTATGAAAGACTTAGACTGTCCTAGCACCAGGGGTGGGACATTATGCTTCCCGACTCGAAACCAATATTAAATCTGAGACTTGAGGAGCGTACATAGGCTATGTAAAGCCTGAGAAACATAACAATCAGAGTGAGAGAGTGCAACTCCCTCCTGTGCATGATGCACTTGGTGGGAGAAACATGACTCAGCCCCTGAAGGGAGCTATCTTGTCTCGTACCTCACTGCTAGTACGTAGATTGAAAACGAGGGGCGGCTGCCAGACTTCCCAGCAATGACAGTTCAAGTCTGTAAAACTGCCCCGGCTGTTTTCAACACCCTCGCTGTCACCCCAGCCTGGGAAAGGACGGGCATCATCGAGAAACGATCCGGAATCGTTATCCTACCGCATCTCATTATGCCAAGAGATTTTTGCGGATTTGGGAGATGGATCTCGGTCAAAGGTTGCTGCCTCTGCCTGAGTCAAATATCAGAAAGGCTGACATTCAACCTGCGCCTGTGATTCTTCACCCATCTGCCGTCGCTCCTGTATCGACGATCAAGGTATCTCTGGCGATACGCCGGTGTGAAAGACAGGTCGAAACATGGGTTGACAATCGTCACCAGAGAGCGGAAAGATTCAGTAGCGAATTTGCCTCAATCCTCATTTTTGCTCCCACGGTTACCTAAGATGAAATCGACATAGGCCGGACGGTTTCCCTTGAGAGTCTCGAGAGCATCCTGCATCAGCCCATAAGCCAGACTTAACTTCAAGCCGAGTTTCGTTGTGCGAGCAGCCGTATAGACGTCGTGCCGGGCTATGGAATATCGTTAGTTAGCGGTCATCCTATCGCATGGATACATTGAGCCAAACGGGGATCCTACCTAGTAAGCTGTAAATGCCAGAAAAGGACAGCCCGGCCGTGACAGTCGACAGGAAATCCCTCCTGTCGTGTCGAGCATAGTCCACAGTCTCTTCGAAAAGGCAAAACGCAAGCGCACCAGCACTGAGTTTAAGCCCCATCTTCATACCCTCTTTGACTCCTCCGACTATCGCTATGTAATTTTTGGTCTTATGGTATTGAAACCATCCGGTCGATGTGGTCGGAAAGCGATGCGCATTTTCAGCGCGAAAACGGTACGCAGCCTTCTTGCTTCCATGCGAAGATCCAATTGCCATACCAACAGAGAAAGCCGACAAAGCTGTCAATGGCAATCGCTTCCCGACCTCAATACCTAATCGTGGAGGAGCGTCGGATTCGAACAGCTTGTCCCAGTGGAGGATCTTCAATAAAGTCGAAGGCTCGGCAGAGCGCGTCTCGGTCGGGGAATCGGTGTCCATGTTGAAGCACGGAGAATCTGATATGGAATTATAGTAGCTGAACCGTCTTCTTCATACAAATTTGTGACAGTTTCCGAATCGAATTAGTCGACGTCGATCGGAGTGCTGCGCTGGATGTTTGCAGCTTTCTTGCGTAGGTGAGAGACTGAGGACGCACTAATCTACTCCGAGTTTCCGAGTCTGTATCTATCTGATTGCGAGCTCCGAGGTCCCGCCAAAGCTTCTTCAAGCCCGCATATTAAAATCAACGGCCACCATGGTAAGTAACCAGCTTGAGCGCAATAGTGGAATTCTTGGAGACCTCTCTGACATGGCGCTATATTACAGTCACAGGTGGACCCTCTGAGTTTGACGCTTCTGTTCAAGAAGCACAAAACTACCGTGCTTTTAATGCTTCCGCCCCACGAGACGATCACGACAGCCCAGGAGATGCTTCTCAAAGCTCTGCAATCGCGAGGGATCAAGGAAATCAACGGGGACTCCGTACCGGAAGACTTTTCAGAAATTGAATTTGGTGTTGCGGTGGACAAGAACGACCTAGAAAAAGGATGGTCAAAACTGGAGATTGCGATGCCAGAACTCGAGAACGGCGGAACATCCAAACGAGGTGCTGGAAAGCGGACCAGTCTCAAAACAGCAGATATACGGAATGGACAAGTGATCGCTTTCAGGTTCCGAAGTCCCCGTGAGCAACCCGAGAGACACGGCGACCTCGACATTGACGCCGAGTTGGAGGATCCTGGCTGGGACGTCGTAATTCCAAGCCTTGATGACGAGGAGGGAGAGCCCAGTTAGCTCAAGAAACTGTCTTGCATTTCGGTTGCTTCTTGCTTTCGGCGCTTGGCTGGGTATATGGGTTTACAATATGGTGTTCATACGATGCTTTTACAGGGACATTGCAGGGCCTATCTTTCCGAACGATGACGGACTTGAACCATCCCGGAAATGAATACTGCAATATGATGAATGAATGATGTTATAACATATAACATAGCTCTATGCATCTAGTAGAATGATAAGTTCTACTCGTCGACCGAATATCACTTGCAGGCTCCTCTCTTTTCTCATGCTTGGGTTCGCGGGAAACAATGCCGTTTGGTCTGGTTCACCACAGCAAAGTCCTCTCATATAAAAAGGATGTGACTTACCGCTCATATGTGTTGCCGCTGTCTTTGGACGGCGCTGAGCGATCGATAGAGTGAAGTCCGAGGATCGATCCAGCAACGAAAGCAACCAACGTCGAATCTGGGGAAGCCAAGATGAGTTTAGTGCCGTATGGAATCTTCAAATGGCACCCGTGCATGGAAAACTCGGTAATATTGAAGGGCCCTCGGCTGTGGCCAGGTATCTATTTCCTGGTACCTCTCCAAGGTATCTGTAGAGCGATTGCGGAGGCCAATCTCTCTCAAATAGTGATTATCAGCCAATCATAATAGAGTTGTGTGTGGCCATAAAGATGCGATGTCGTGGTGATTGAGCTTCTCTGCATTATTGGTGGAGTATTTGATGCGATTGGCTAAGCACACGCGTCATCCCGCTAATCAACACCGCTGATGGTTGCCCGGAGCAACGCAACGTGGACAGCAACCAACGTCAACAGCTTTGACGTGAAGACAAATCATTGGAGAATAACTCAATCAGGCACAGTCTAACAGAGCGCCAAAGAGGCCCACTGTCAACATTCCTCAGCTGTGGACTCTCGACACTTATTTCTCTATTGATAACTTCTTCTTATCTCATTCTCTTCATATTCCTCCGCGTGGCCGAAGGGTGCAGGGCATCGCGGGATACCCGAAAAACACCCTTCACTCATTTTCTGTTTCCGACTTCAGTTCCCCAGCCCAGACTGGAGGAACGCTAACATATAGACGCCATGGCAGCCGACGGCGCCTCATCAATCACAGTCACCGTTCGAGTCCGACCTTTTACAATCCGAGAGGCAGCACAGCTTCCAAAATGTGAGGACGGCCCCCTATTTCTCGGAGATGGTTCCCTGGCCGGAGCACCAACTCCCAAGCTCAACCAGAAGGGAATCCGATCCATCATCAAAGTCATTGATGACAGATGCTTGTGAGTGGAACTGTGGATCAAGTTATCAAGTCAGAAGGAAAGCTGACGATGCTCAAAGAGTCTTCGACCCTCCGGAAGACAATCCAGTTCAGAAGTTCTCGAGAAGCCTTGTGCCAAACGGGAAACGCGTCAAGGATCAGACATTCGCCTTCGATCGCATCTTTGACCAGAACGCCACACAGGGTGAGGTTTATGAAGCGACTACACGAACCCTCCTGGACAGCGTACTAGACGGCTACAATGCTACGGTTTTTGCCTACGGTGCCACCGGATGTGGAAAGACGCACACAATCACCGGCACAGCACAACAGCCCGGTATCATCTTCCTTACCATGCAAGAGTTATTCGAGCGAATCGAGGAGCGATCAGGAGAGAAGCACACCGAAGTATCCCTCTCATACCTGGAAATTTACAATGAAACAATCCGTGATCTTCTGGTCCCTGGAGGCAGCAAACAGGGTTTGATGCTCCGTGAGGATACGAACCAGACTGTCTCTGTTCCTGGGCTCTCAAGTCACCACCCGCAGAACGTACAAGAGGTGATGGACATGATCATGCGTGGCAACGAATACCGAACGATGTCGCCAACGGAAGCCAACGCCACTTCGTCTCGGTCGCATGCAGTTCTCCAGATCAATATTGCCCAGAAGGATCGCAACGCGGATGTCAATGAACCACATACAATGGCGACACTGAGTATCATTGACCTTGCGGGAAGCGAGCGAGCAAGTGCCACAAAGAACAGAGGCGAGCGGCTACTGGAAGGAGCCAATATCAACAAGTCCCTTCTCGCGCTAGGCAGCTGTATCAACGCCCTCTGCGACCCTCGAAAGCGCAACCACGTACCATATCGAAACTCGAAGCTGACTCGTCTTCTGAAATTTTCCTTGGGGGGCAACTGTAGGACGGTGATGATTGTGTGCGTTAGCCCATCTAGCCAACATTTCGATGAGACGCAAAACACTCTCCGCTACGCAAACAGGGCGAAAAATATACAGACTAAGGTCACGCGAAACGTGTTCAACGTTAACCGCCATGTGAAAGATTTCCTGGTTAAGATCGATGAGCAAATGAACCTGATCAATGAGCTCAAAGCTCAGCAGAAGGAATCTGAAAAATTGGCCTTCGCGAAGTTCAAGAAGCAGACCGAAAAGAAAGATGCAGCTATCCGGGAAGGTGTCTCTCGTATTCGCAACGCATATGATCACTCGTTGCCGGAAAGACAAGAGAAGATCAATACTATGATCAAATTGAAGCAGGTAAGCCGCAGGATCGGCATGTTGTCTTCATGGATTGCTGCTTTTGATACTGTGTGCGCAAACTCCGAAAACGAGGAACCTTTATCCAATCTCCAAGCGATTCGGAAAACGGCGCAAGGTATCCTTCTCGAACTGGAGGGCAGCAGACAGCATTATCATCAGCGACTGGCGAAGAATAACTGGGACAGAGCTATGAACTCTGCTGTAGAGAACGCTATCCGTCAACTCAGAGAGTTTGAGATTAGCGACAATAGCGACTTTGCCATTTTCGATCGGGAGGCAGAGCTCCTCCGCTCAAATGCGGAGCGAGAGGCTTTGTCCGCAGTGGCTGACCAAGACAAGGCAGGCGAGGCGGCGACAATTCAAGTTCTTCTCCAAGCTCAGTTTGAGACCATTGCCTCCATCGAGCAGATAATGCACCTGAGCGAGGAGGAGGCAATTCACGTGGGCAAGAAGATACTTGTGAAGATGCTCAACTCCACAGCTAACGTCGCCACCAATGTCGTGAAACCGGACGGCACACTACTGCCTGCTCAACCACTCAGTCCATTGAAGCCTAGCTCTCCCAAGCAGAAAAGGAGATCGAGTGTAATTCATCTTCCCACTGTGAAAGGCTTAGGGGCACCAATAACGTTTACTCCCGCGGCCCCGGCATCACCAACCAAGGGATCTCCGCGACGGCGTAAATTGGGTGGCGGAAGGAAGAGTGTCAGTTTCTCGCCGAAGAAGACACAGGCAAAAACAATGAAGAGAAGTGTCCGCTGGAAGGACGACGAGGAAGATGGTACCTTGACAGAGTACCAGAAGACCCCGCAAAAACCAGTCACTGAGACTATCCCCGAAGAAAGTCCCAATGAGCCCCAACTGCCCCGAAGCTCTCCGATCCCACGCGGAATTCCTGTGCCCAGCCGAAATACCAGTCCTTTTGGCACCTCTCCAGTCCCGCCTCCTTCCAATGAACAAACGCTGCACGTTCAAAAGAACAATCGATTTAAAGCGGGATTCCTGTCCAAGAAATCGGGCAGCTCGCCTGTGGGGCCGCCTCCAACATCCACTCTCCCGCTATCGGACAATGAGAATTCACCTTTGCGAGACATTGACAACAGCAGTTTTTTGAATCGCGGCTCTATCGAGCGTCCTTCTCGAATCGCTGTCCGAACATCCAGTGGAAGTTACTCCAGCAGCCCACTGTCCGACACCAAGGATAGCTGGAAGGCTAGCAAGGACGATGCCATCAAGATCACTTCAGCAATGAGACGAATCTCTGGCGGACAACTTGGCTCCGGTGCCTCTACCAACTCCCTCCGCATCCACCGCCGACGGAGCCCGACATCTGCAACCTATGGAAGCTCCCCAAGCGAAAACACAATGTTTACCGCATCGCAGGCCAGGCGGATGGTCAAAAGCGAGAAAGAGCTTGATCCAAAGCCTAGGGTTTTGAGTCCTCGAACTCTTCCAATCATGAAAAGCACGAGTCATAGACGAATCACATTCGGAGGTGACATTCGACCCCGAGATATCAGTCTTACAAGCAGAGACGCTATAAGACTTAGTGCTATGGCCGCTCCAAGCCTCGAGCGGCCCCCGGAGACTCTCTACCCTAGCTCTGGAGCAGGATGGAGGTAGCGTTGATTGTCGACTTACATTGGTTACTTGCTGGCGATATGGGGTACTTGGGACGGAGTTCAGGAAGACAGATACCATTGCTCTTGTTTATTTTTCTTCTTCTTCCATGTTCAAGTCATCTTTACATGGAATCTTGTCGTTTTTCAAACTTACCAATGCATGGCCGAGCATAAGCCCATCTCACCGAGAGAAAATGTGAACACTTGATGTGAACTTGTTCGTTTTTCAATGTTGATAACTCTTTTTTGTACTATATGCGCGGATTTTGTGACTCGCAAGGTTGAGAGAGAATTCCGAGAACTCTTTGTCGCTCTTCCCTCCATGGCTTTTGTTCGCTATGTCCTCACATACTGTATCGTCAACTTATCTGTAAGAGGTAGACTACCCCAAATCTCGTGCGGAGAGCTGAAGTTCGATTATGTCATCGCGTCCAATGACGCCAGTTAAGCGTCGACAGCGCCATGGGGGATTCCTATGATCAAGACTTTCTATACCTCTCTAAAGAAGCTTAATTGCCTATATACATCTCTTTGTGAGTCTCTTGTCTCACAGAAGTCCAATATCTACTGGAAGGAAGCCGCTTTTTGTCCTCATCTGACGCATCATCCCCCCCCGCAATCGCAACATTCCGCCTTCGCCCCTCCTCAGAAAATTTCTATCTCCAGAGTCCGACTCTTTGATCATTCGAGTACGTATTCCATTTGATTGATGGCATTTGCTCCATCGGCGATTAGATCGACTTTGTTCTCACGGTTCTTTCGTCCTTTCTCGACTGGCTCTCCTTTCCTGTCCTTGACCTCCGAATCGGCATCTCGGAACATGTCCGACAACACGCAAAAAGCAACATTGGCCGCGGGCTGCTTCTGGGGAGTTGAGCATCTCTACCGCAAGCACTTTGGCAATGGAAAGGGTCTTCTCGATGCTAAAGTAGGCTACTGTGGTGGATCGACATCTTCGCCATCGTATCGGGCTGTGTGCACTGGAGCTACTGGCCGTATGTAATCGTTTTCTCTGGGATTCATTGGTCAGGGTCATGATGCTCACATTATTCTTTTTACGCGATAGATGCTGAAGCTGTTCAATTGACCTTTGACCCCTCGGTCGTCAGCTACGGCTCCCTGTTGGAATTCTTCTACCGCATGCATGATCCCACGACGAAGGACCGCCAGGGCCCTGACGTCGGCACACAGTACCGCAGTGCGATCTTCACACATGGCGAGGAGCAGCACAAGATTGCGGAGGAAATTACGGATAAAGTTTCCAAGCAGTGGTATAAGCAGCCCGTCACAACGCAGATTATCCCTGCAGGCCAGTGGTGGGATGCCGAGGAGTACCACCAGCTTTACCTAACCAAGAACCCATCGGGCTACGAATGTCCTGCTCAGTAAGTGGAATTAGATACATCCGTGGATTCTAGTCTGTTGCTGACTTCGTTGTCGTATAGCTTCGTGAGAGACTTCCCTCCCCTCTCTTGACTATCAGCCAAAATTTAGATGCCTTATATACAATCTCAATGTGACATCCGTGCTCATTATCTTCCGAATAATTCATTTCCATCCTGAAATATTGATTTTGCTTCCCACAGAAAAAACTCACACCTGCGACTTGTATATGCAATCCTACCGCGGGCGTATGTCCGTGGGCCAATCAACAAGTCGGTATATGGCGATATTGTCTATTTATCGTTGAGGCCTGTTTCCGTATTGATTTGGAATTGCTCGAGCTTTTCTACAGCCTCTGTTAATAATAGCAGAGACTAGAGATCTTAGTACAGGAAGTTGTGGATAGCAATACAGCTCAATACGCACAAATACTTCAGATAGCCAGGCTTCGACAGTCAAATGGTACGGTCTTCTACTTAAGATGAGGTGGAAAGGGTCCTCACTGCGCTATGAATGAAATAAGAGAATCTCGCTAGAGTTTCTAATACTTAACCTACAGTGCCTATATCGCGAGAAACTGGTTAATGTCCTAAGAGACTATGAACTTACCCAGCAAAGAGATGGGTTATAATCCTATTAGTATTTAGTATTCACTTTAAATCTATAGATGAAGGGTTTTAGAATCTTCTAGGGGGCCATAATAGTAGGATATAATGGCTTTAATGGTATTATCCATTGCCCAAGTACTGTACTTCACGTCTCCAAGAGAGAATAGACCTAGGATCATTTCCTACTCACACTCTTCTCTTCTTTCTTTTACTTGCTCCAGCCTCCTCTATTCCCCTTCTCTACATCTCTTCTTCTTTCATAATCAAACCAGGCTCTAAGGGCTTATTTGTCAATCTACCTGCTCAGTTGCTCGCGAGAAATGTTCACCCTCCTCACAGAGCAACACTGACAGCATAGAGAGTCCTTTGAGAAACAACAAATACTCTCTGTTTATCTTCAACTTCCTTTATTGGCCTCTACTCAGCTCAGATTGTCTGTCATTGGTAAAAGAACATCACCGTCTTCTTCAATCTTTGCCTTGCCTTCCCATCTGGCTGCAACTCTGACACTTCAGCGTCCAGACAGCTCCCTCGCGTAGTCTTCTGTTCTACGACAAACCCTTTTCAAGAGCTTAGGCAGTGAGTAACCCTGATAGCTCAGAATAGCATCAGTAGTCTGCACTTGTGGCTAACATTCAGCTCATTGAAAACAGGATACGAAGCTTGAGCTCTCAAGAACAGACACAACCGGAATCTCCAACAAACTGGCCGATATCTCGATCCTATTGACAATGGCGGTGTATACCATTGATGGTGCCATGGCGGAGGCCTTGGGCCATTTGAATCGCATTGCCTGTCACGTAAGCCTTGCACCATGGAGGTAATGTGGTCGGCGAGCTGATGACAACAGTTCCGCAAGCATGAGCAACACAAGCCAGCCAACGAACTGGGAAAGTTGAGCATCATGGTCGTCAATGCCTTCTCTGAGGGAATCGAGCATATTCCGGATAGCGACTATGTGCTCGATGACGGGGTAAGTACTTGTTGGTCGTCTTGTTACATGGTCGCAAGCTAACTCGCAATAGCTCCCTACCAGGAACATGGGTGTAGAAAACCAGCAGACCATGCGTCATGACGCTATCCAGAAGCAAGCTGTTGCCGCCCTTATGAATGAGGTGGAGAAGGAGAACAAAGAGTCTGTCAGGGGCCATGGCAATCGGGCTGGAAGCTGGGCTCAGATTGCCGGGTCCATGGCGAAGGCTCAGAAGGAAACACTGCACTACCTGTCGCCTATGTCAATGTCGTCTGTTTCCGGATCCAAGCAAAGTCACAGCGTTGATGGCGAGAATGGTCCAAGAGCCGTGGATTTCTCCGGTGCAGCACTCTCACCCGGGATCGCTGAAGCCAAAGCGGGCGTCGTGCGTATTTACGGCAGGGTCGCCAGGGAGGCGATCCGCTTCATCACCACCCGTATCCACGAAGGTCCCCTGCAGGAAATTCGGGTTGAGTCGAACGAAAGGTCTCGTGTCACCTTTCAGTATGCATCTCACGCACTTGCCTTTGTCAAGTCAAACCAGGAGATGGAGGAGATGCTCGGATACGGGCGCTTTGGCACCGGATACAATGTCGAGATGGCCGAGATCATCGATTGGAACGATGAGCACCGTCGGATGAACCAGCCCATCCGGGAGCGCCGGCGCCTGTCTTTCGCGAGAAAGAGGCTCTTTGCCGACAACATGTCGCCCGAGAAGTGGAAGTCGGACATTCGTGCCGTCGCTGGACTCGGCAACATCGACTTCCTCTGGGTCTTCAACTCTGGAAATGGTGAGTGACTGCAAGCGTGTCATGTTGTTGTTCCCTGTATATGGACAAAATGCTAACCGTAACATAGCTACTGCCGTTTTCACGAGCACTGCCGTTGCTCGCAGAGTCCTGGAGGCCTTCAACAAGTGGAAGGACACCCGTGCTGTCTACAGCGGTGTTTCGGTGACATACTCCTCGGACCCCTGCGAAAAGGAATTGGTTTTGGTCAAGGATACCGCACGCCCTGGCTTTGCCAAGAACTTGAACTTCGTCAAGAAATCCATGCGCTGATCATGAGATTATGGTATCACCCTGTCGCGGAGCCGCGAAAAGGTCATGGATGGCCACGATACTGGTGGAGTGAATTCATGCGGGGGAATGAGTGAATAGTCGAGAAGTGCAAGGGGAATTTGTTCACGAGTGGGAGCTTTCTCCATAAGGAGGACCAGTGAAAGACCGTGGGGGAGCAAGACACGGATGGTCCTTGAACTCGTGAGCGAATCGGTCGACCTCTGTAAGGTCGATATCAGTTTACAAGCCATCCCCGTTCAAATGTACCTATGGCATTGTAGTCGAGCAGGGTTTGACTAGGACTTATCCTACAGTAGATTGAGTCAGATTGTCACTGCTATGGCAAGATTTTTAACTCTTCGTGCTATCATGCACTGCTGTGCGACAGGTACAGAGTAGACCATCGTCTCTACAGACTCAACCATGACGCTCAAGTTGCACCTGATTGTATCAGGTCAGTGCTATGGGAACATCCGTCTTCAGCTACATTGCTCAAAGCGACGATACTCTTGGTTGGATGTTGACTGATGCTGTAATGACCGCCGCCTAGTATAGAAGTTCACAATACCGTCCTACGGTACTTAGACTTGCAGCAGTACCCTACCCCCTTGCATGGAAAGATTCATGACATGCGTGTCGTAGACAGCACACGTACGCTTCCGACAACATGATCATCGTCAAGTGAAATACAATAGTCAACAGATAATACCATCTGACAGGTATGGCGTCGATATGATGTCTATTGGAATGTAGCTAGTCCGCAAACTGAAGTGTTCCATGAATTGTATGGAAGGTAAATGGAAGGCCGAAAATATGGCCCGGTGTAACTGTTTCTGTTTGTTTATGGTGCATGGAGGTTATGTAGGTAACCTTGTGATGTCTGAAGTTTAGAATAATGCTGCTGATGGTTCTTTTGTTTATTTACATTAGAGTAGGGAGAATATGCTGTGAAACTCATGGTGGGATGGTTGCAAGTAAAGGGGTAACCAATTATGATGTTACTGTTGTTGTCAGACCCCAGCCAGTACCTTACGTTATCTCTAGTATCATCGCTGTGAAGATGACGATCAAGACAATCAGAGTAGAGATGATATTGCATCACAATCAAGAGGAGTGTTGTCGAATTCGATCGGGTCCATGGTCGAAGACTCCAATTGTTTCCTTCTTGCAGTATTGTTTGGTTGTCAACACCCCGTAAGCGGTAATAATCGCTAATCGCAGCATTCCAATGAGCGCATGGAACAGACTTTTGTGGCGACAAGTAAGACTTGTGGCAAGGATCTAAAAATAAATCCCTTTAAATCCTTCAGATCCTTCATGTTGAGTTGTCATGCTTCTGGGTTGTCAAGAGTCAAGAATAATCAATTTAGGTTATCAGCATCAGGTTTATTTTGCAGATGCTATCTTTTCTCTTTGTCATTGCCAACCCATACCGAGTCGCCAGTTGCCGCAGTCGGTCGGCGGTCGCTGATCCAAGGAGAAACCAAGAAGCCAACCAAGAGCCCAAGAAATTGGAAACACTTGGTATCGACTCTACGGAGCATAGGTACAATCTGTATTGCCAGGAGTAGCAGTCTCCTGAGATAGTTCATACTGAGATCATAGCTACAGTTTATCAAGGAGAGCCACCTCAAAAAGATTTCTGATTGGCTCAGAGCAGTTCATCCATTCACAACATTAATAAGGTATGCATGGTGGGTGCATGTGGATGGATTTAATGTGTTCTGTTTTCTGAGATGTTTTGTCTGTCCCTCCCAGCTTGGTGATTAGTCCGGCATATGGAGTAACACAGGTTGGCTGTCTTTTCTTAGTGGTCGGGTGTCTCCTTTGGCGGCTCGTTGGAGGGCCCCGTGCTTGCCTTGGAATAGTACCTACTTTTATGACTTTTCATTTCCACATAAATATTTTACCTTACAGAAGATACAGGATAGATACCACCAGAGGTCACCCTTAATTTTCAAAGTAACAGCCTCATGACTTATATTCTTCTTGAAAAGACTGAGAGTGAATAAGCACAGAGAGTCAAGAGTCCAGCTACTGGAAATTGGAGGGGAACGCTATGAAATCTAAAATCCCATAGTAACGCTTGTCCTTGGAAATGGACTCTGGGCAGGCAGAAGCCGCAGAATTGACTTTGGTGGCTGTGGGTCCCGGTAGGTAGGTACTGTATGTATTGTAATTACGGCAATAGTACTATCCTGATTAGGTAGTTGTGACTTGTGACTTGTGAATGGGCTAACTGTTCTCGAAATTTCCCCTTCAGATGATTCGGATTCAAATGCCTGAGGTCATGTCTCTTCATGAAGAAGTATGATCACATTTATGATCATCATCTTCGATCAGAAATCAAGATTATTCCATCATCGGAGAATGGGATTGACCGAATGCGGACCCTCTTCAGGGCCTTCAGGGTCAAGCTGACGCCAGATGACTTGAAGCTGCTGAATCATGTATGGAAACGGTCGGCTAGTACGGAGTAGCGACAGTACCTTAGGTACTTAGATAGAACTCATGGGTACTCTACTCCGTAGACTAAGTCGATTCGTGCATCCAGACAGGTGATAGTCGATTCCGGGGCCAATTATCTTCTGATGTCTCTAAACTATATTATTATTTTTAATATCATCGTTTTGTGCTTGTAATTTGGATTTATTATTTAAAATCCGCCCCCCGACTTCTGATCGCTTCTCCTTTTTCTCCTCTTGGACTGACGGAAGATTATCACTCTTGGTACTACTTCTCTACTGATCGCTCCGGAGACAAAAAGTCGACAAAGAACACAGGAGAGCCAAAGGAAAAGAACCACACTCGTTTCTCTTACTTATTCTTATTATTTCTCCGTCTTTTCCTCCCTCTCCAGCGGTCCCTGATTCCCCTCTCGTTGAAATCTACCGCAGCCTTTCGTTGATTGGTGCGTCATCTATTTGCATACTTCCATCTCCATATAACTATCGCCCACTGTTCCACTCCGTCCTCACTTTTCTGGGTCTGGTTCAACTCTCGCTCAATCTTTTGGTACGTTCCATTCATCAAAGAACTCCTTTGAAAAATTGTAATCAAAAGCGTTCTGTGTTTCTCATTACTGATTCTTCTTCACAGTCCCCTCATCCACCCACCCTCCTGGTGATCTTTCGTTGTCTATACACATTCTTTTCCCCGGTCTCTGTACATATTCATTCTCTTGTACAATATCAGCCAGCATGGTGCGCATCGGCTCTTCGCTTCTCCTGGCCACTCTGGCTGCCACAACGGTCTCGGCCGCCTCCGACCCTCCAAAATGCAGCGAGGACTCCCACTGCCCTGAAGAATGGCCTTGCTGTTCTAGTAAGTTCCAGACTACCTAGTTGCTCAATCCTAACTAACCATTCCTCTACCTCAGTGTACGGCCAGTGTGGTACGGGCGCTTACTGCTTGGGCGGATGCGATCCTCTCATGTCCTTCTCGCTCGACTCCTGTACCCCTGAACCGGTTTGCCAGAGCAAGACCTACAAGGACTGGTCGAACCTCGACAGCATTGCTGACAACAGCAAGTACCTGGGCGATGCCAGCAAATACGACTGGGTCTCCAGCGGTTCCCCCAAAGTTCAGGATGGAAACCTCTTGCTCACCATGCCGAAGAACAGCGTCGGCACCCTGATCGCAAACAACCACTACATTTGGTACGGCAAGATTTCGGCCAAGATCAAGAGCAGCCGTGGCGCTGGTGTGGTCACCGGTTTCATTCTGCTGTCAGACACCAAGGACGAGATCGACTACGAGTTCGTCGGTGCTGATCTGACCGCTGTTCAGACTAACTACTACTTCCAGGGTATTCTTGACTGTAAGTTCAATGGTGAATGCTGGACCATGGTTTTTACAATTTAACTCACCGTTTTTCTTCCTAGGGACCCACGGCGGAAATGCCTCCGTCCCGGGAGGTGACACCTTTGGCGAATGGCATGAGTACACGATTGACTGGAAGCCCGATGCCATCACATGGTCTGTCGACGGTGAGGTGAAGAGAACTCTCACCAAAGAATCCACCTACAACGAGACAAGCAAGGTGTACGAGTACCCCCAGACGCCCTCCAGAATGCAGCTGTCCCTGTGGCCCGCTGGTCAAGCGAGCAACGCCCCGGGTACCATTGCCTGGGCCGGCGGTGAGATCAACTGGGATAGCCAGGACATCAAGGACCCCGGTTACTACTACGCCACTTTCGGCGAAATCACCGTCGAATGCTACGACCCTCCCAGCGGTGCTAATAACAAGGGCAACAAAGCATACGTCTTCACGGACAAAGCCGGTATCGAGAGCTCGGTCGAAATCACCAACAACAACACCGTGCTCGCCTCCTTTGGTGCTACCGGACTTAACATGGACCTTGGCGCTAGCTCTTCCGCTTCGGGATCTGCGAACCAGACCGGCACCAGCGCCAACACTGTCCCCTCTGGCAGTGGTGGCGCTGGAACCGTGCCTGGCAGTTCCCAGGGCGGTAGCAGCGGCTCCGGTACCAGCACCTCTGGCAGCAGTGGCAGCTCCACCGGATTCAGCCAGGGCGGCGAGACCTCCACCAGCAGCAAGAACGCTGCTCCGTCTCAGAACGAGCGAGTCCTGAATGGTTCCTTCTTCGCTGTTCTGGTTGCTGTTGTTGCTCTGGTGACGCTGTGAAGAGGGTACTAGACCCTTTTCACACTTCTTCTTGGATATTTTTTCTCATACTTTTCTTGCCCATGACTTGGATATTTCTGTGCATGCCTTCTTCACGTCATCTCGGCGCTTGTCCTACTTCTTGCCCTACGGTTCTTGTTCTATACCTGGCGTTCCCTCTCCCTCACAACCCGACCGGAACGCCTTTGATATACATGATTAAATAGTTCTTTTTTGACCCACCATTCTGATTCGGATGTTTCATGTTAAAGTAATGATGCGTGCATGGAACGACGCTGCGCCCACCCCGAGAGACCGACCTCATCTCGCACTGCGAGTCCCGCTTTTGGATATACATGCACATACGCATACGCATATGCATATGCACCATTCGGCTAATACCCTCAGCCTGTGATCGAGGTTTTTGCACTCATGTTTCGACTATTATGGTTGTTTCTGCATCTGTTGGTGTTTGACAGTGTAATACCTAGTCAATGCATGATTGTACAATGAGTGTCCCTGAATCCCTGTAGGCTCGTAGTCTTCCTTTAGTCACCTAACAACACAAGCTCTTTCCTTTTATCCCACGCTATTCTCCTCTATATACAGAGTACCCTAGCGTGGATGCTTACTTGCCATGGTGCGTTCACTGTATCCATCTCCTTAAACGCGTTCCTATATATATAGTAACAGTATACCGCCCTCTCCCTGTACAATCTTTCTGCTTCTGCCACTCACTATCCCTCAACACCTGACAATGCATTCACAGCGACATGTCCGTCTACACAGCAATGTACGGCCCCAACTGTAAACTGTAAGCTCCCCACACTCCCACCTCTACCTTACATCTTCTGTCAGCTGTATCACCGTCCGTCCACACAAACCAAAAATGTAATCAAGCCATCAGAATTGTCATCCATAGTATACTCCACAGATACGTCAAACAGCTGAAGAATTTTCCAGCCACAGCTTCCTCGACACCGTAGAGGCACCAAGTACACCCCATGTATCAAGTGACAGTCCCGTCGACTACACAAATAGTCATACTCGTCTGTATATGACTCCCTGTTAAACCCAAACAGATACATACGACCACAGGGTGTGGAAAACAGGGCTTCCCGTCCGCTCAGCCGTACTTAAGCCACACGCCGGCCGGTTAGTAGTTGGGTGGGTGACCACCAGCGAATCCCGGCTGTTGTATGTTTTTTTTCTCCCCTTCGTTTTTGTTTCGGATCTGCTCGAGGATAAATAGGATCAATGGCCTGTCAGTGCGACGCTCGATCTCCGCTCGAGACGCCGTGTGGTCAGAAGTGTGCTGGGTGTAAGCCGCGCTTGGGGTTTGGGTGATGGTGGAAGAAGAAGGGTAAATGTATTCGACATGTCATTGAGTATCGAGTATTGTTGCCAATGTTACTGATGCTAGATAAGATATATGTCCAAACGCCGTGCTCCTGAGTAATGAGATGCAATCTGTTCAATCAAATCAGTGCAGTCCTCCGCACCCGCACTCCCTCTTCTCCATGCCATCCACGTCCATAGAGCGTTTCTTGAATTCCCCGTGGTAGGTATCCAAGCCCTCGGTGCGGACGTTCTCGCCCAAAGGATCCCCTAACCAGGCGAAGGGCCGGTCTGTGGAAGCCACTACTTCATCTGAGAAGGACCAAGCGCTGGACGATTGCAGACGCTTGGTGATGTCCTTCACGTCTAGGTCAAGATAGTCTGCCATGAAATGGCCAATCTCGGTATTTTCGTGGTTCCCAACCAGAGGCCAGGCATCTTTCGAAGAGGACGCATAGATGTTGACGTCAACGCCTGCGACAGTTAGCCGATCTCTACTGCTCCATGATATAGAGGCTGGTACTTACCAGAGTGGCCGTGGGTCGTCCAGCCAATCTGGGCTCTCCGACTGATGATGTCGGCAAACTGATACTGGGGGTTTATCGGCGAATCCGGATTCGCCGAATCGAGGATAGAATCGATCTCCTCGTCGGTGGCATCAGTAATACCTAGACCCTTTTCCAAGAGCTCTCGAACATAACGCTGCTGCTTGTTCTTCTTCGTCTCCGTAGAGAGAAACTCCCGAAGCTTGTTGTCAAGGAATTCGGTGGAGTGGCTGGCGTTCGCCAGAACCCCGGGAAGCCATTTGTACTCCGGGTAGGTGGTGTGCAGCTGCCGAGCGGCCGCCAGGCCACCTGTTTCATGATCAGATGTGCTAACCACAACTCCGGGCGTCGAGTCATTCTCGAGAAACTCCAGTACCGCAGCAAATGCCTTATCGTACGCAAGAACCTCGTGGACCTGCGCCGCGGGATCGTTGCCGTGTCCGGCATGATCAATACGGGAACCTTCGATCATCAAGAAGAAGCCCTGCTCACTATCGGCGGTAGCATCGCTGAGTATCTTGAGCGCAGTGCGGGCCATTTCTTCCAGGGACGGGTAGACGTCGTTCTGATTACGACGGTCAATCTCAAACGGAATGTCCTTCTCCGCGAACAGACCCAGGAGCGGCAGCTTGGCTACCGATCCGCCATTCAGTGAGTCAAAGCCCTTCCGATCATCAAGGTAGCTGAATCCCTTCTCCTTTGCAACGCTGATGAGGTCGCGATCGTCTGCTCGGCAGCTCCCGTCGGTCGAATTGGGCAGGAAATGGCAACGACCACCACCAAAGATAAGATCGACCACACGCCCGAGTGGGTGCTCGCCAATTTCCTGCTCGGCGATCCGGTCTTCGTACTGTCGCAAGTTCACGTGCGCAGCAAAACAAGCGGGAGTGGCATCGGTGATCCGGGTCGTCACAACGAGTCCGGTTTTGTACCCGGCCAACGACGCCGCCTCGAGGACGGATCCACAGGGGGAATGATCCGGAAGGACAGAGATGGCACCGTTGTAGCTCTTAAGACCGCAAGAGAAAGCCGTCGCACCAGCAGCCGAATCCGTCACCAGACTAGAGCTCGACCTCGTCCTCGATGTCCCGATGATGTGGCCGTCCAGCACCAAAATGTCATCAATCGGCAGTCCCTCCGCGAATTGTCTATAGCTTCTCGTCATTTCGAGACTGGTCGGGCCCATCCCGTCCGACACCATGAAGATCAGGTTTCGTTTGCCGGTCGGCTTTCCTCCCGGACCCCAGGGCGGTCTCGAGTCATCATTCGGCTTGCTCGTATCATGCTGGTAGACGACTGCGAGCACAATAACAGCAATCGTAGCTAGGAGCGCCCAGCTGAAGAGTCCGACTTCTCGCCAGAAAGGCCAACTCCGTCGTTCCTGGGCTCGACCGGTCCTCTCACCAGTCAGCAGTGCGTCCTCCTCTTCGGCATTTTGAATCGACGCGCCCTCGGAGGAAGGGCGCGGAGCCAAAAGAGGCTCGTCTCGCGCCATACTAGGCAGGATGTCTCAAGTTGAATCCGAGAATGAAATCAACAACGTTTATTTGATGTACTGAATCATTTAACGAGCGTAAAGCGAGTAAGTGAGGAATGCTGAAGCTCAAGGATCAGGAGTCCCTTGTGGTTGCAGCTGCATTGGGCTTGGCAGCTCACGGGACTGGAATACGTCTCACGCTGATTCGCTTGATAAGCTGCGCTGAGATAACCACTCTTTACTGTACCTGTCCCTACAGCACCCAGGATAGGACCTGAATTAGCATCTGCGCACAGATTATTGTCTGACGTTCTATAACCATGAAGATGTACAATGAATTATTGGGAGTGTACGTCATTAGATAGTGTACAAATAGCAGACAGAAGGAACGGTAGAACTAAGCATCTACGGCCGATTCCACTCAAACAGATTCGCCTGGCAGGTGGAAGAAAGAGTCTTCTACTTCCCCTTCCATCCAATGGGAATCATAGCTGCAGCAATCTCTGAAACGCCTCTCTCGGTAGCAAGCAGATTGAACTGCGCAGCTGCATTCCGAGTATCCAGGACGTCAACACGAACACCCAGGGAATTGATATGGCGTCTCGTTTCAGGTGACAGGGGATACACCGATGCCCCCATACCGATAAGCAGCAAGTCTACCACACAAAGAACCATATGATCAGTATGCCTTTGGCAGAGCGCCGGGGAAACGTGCCAACTCACCAGGACGAGGCCACACAAGCCCCAGGAGCCCCCATGCCTGCTCGTCCACCTCAAACTGGCCCTTCTTATTCACCATGTCGGCTCTCTTGCCCTCATTCACCTTCCAAGGCCTCCAGGCGAACGCCTCCCCGCCAACCAGCAGCACCCCATCTCCACCGGTAACCTTGACCCCGCTATTCAGATGAAATCCGGAATCAAGACAGGCATCGATGGCGGTCGTCGGCGCGGGGATATTGCCTAGCACATTGAGCGCGGCGAAATCTGTCTGCGTGTCCTCCTTTGAAGGCGGGCCTCGGTCATGGCTGGTTGGCTTTGGCGTATGGGAGCGAGGGATCATTCGGGCCGGGCGGGCATGGTTGCTGTTGTTGCGGCGGGAAGACACTGATAGAGCAGTTGTTCGTATGGCCGAGCTGGATCGAGGGATAGTTGAGCAAAGACTGCTAGTCTGGATGCCGGATATGCTGGTGCGCAGCGCTCGAAGTAACTGGGTTGATGGAGGTTGCATCATCGCGGTCGAAATGACTCCGTCGGTGAGAGTAAAGTAAAAGTTGGCTTTTTAATCTTCTTCTCGCGATCGACGTTCTGCGGGATATCCGTAAAATGATTCTGACGGTGACCCGATTCAATGGAAAAGGATGCGCAGGAGTCAAGTAAGCTGTTGAGAGAATTAGTTAATGCCTGGAATTTCAGGCTAACTGACCTGCAGGAGAGGTGATGTAACCGGCAGCCAATCAAAGCCTGCTGAATGGCAACCTGGATGGACCGCGAAAGCCTCAGGCATATAGCATACTACTGTTTCCTACTGAAGCTTGCAGTCATAATCCCATGAGTAACTGCCAAAGTCGCCGTTCTGACGATGTAATTAGATAGGTAGTCTAATGTTCTTGCTATCCAAGCATTGGACCTTTTTGTTCCACCTGTGCTGCCAAGTAAAAGGCCAGGCCATTTACAGAATCCCAGTAACTTCTTGCCACTCGTAAGCCACTCGCAACGCCAATAAACTCGATAATAGGACGGTAAGACAGAGCGAAAAGGCAGAAAACAATCTGAAACCCGAGAATGGTATCTCATCACTCCGTCAACTCTATAATGACAAACGAAATCGCTCTTCACACTATGAACTGATTCTTTACCTGAGTAGAATGACGACGGCTCGTGGATGACGCTTTGACCGTTTCATACTCTACCCTTTCCAACTATCATCCGAAGATTTCCCAGCAGTTTGACCCTGCGCTGGTCGGATTGGGGCCGCATGATCTTTGCCGTTGCGATCCTCATCAGACTGGCTGGAACTATCGTCTCCAACACCGGTGGTGGATGCACTGCGCAGACGTTGAGCGCGATCTTGAAGCACCTGCGCTTCCGCGGCCGCGCGCTGAGCTCGAATCTGTTTGCGCCACATGCTAGCATACCGACCTTTCATAGCCAGTAGCTGATCATGCGTGCCACTTTCTGCGACCCTACCCTCATGCAAGACCAAGATGCGATCCGCTGTGGTAATAGTACTGAGGCGGTGCGCTATGACCAGCATGGTACGACCACGGGAAAGAGTGGCTAGCGCGCCTTGAATGTGCTCTTCGGTCTCTGTATCCAGTGCGGCCGTCGCCTCATCCAAGAGAATGATCCGGGGGTTTTTCAAGATGGTGCGAGCAATCGCCACCCTCTGTTTCTCTCCTCCACTGAGTCGGAGACCACGCTCGCCCACCTTGGTGTTGTAGCCATCAGGGAATGACAAGATTTTATCATGGATGCTGGCAGCGCGACAAGCCTCGTAAACTTCCTCATTTGTGGCGTTCTGGTTCGCATATTTCAGATTGTACATCAATGTTTCGTTAAAAAGAACCGTGTCTTGCGGCACAACTCCGATGTGTCTTCGCACCGAATCAATCGTAAGTTTCTCCACGTCATGTCCGTCGATTCGAATGTGTCCATTTTTCGCATTGTAAAACCGGAACAGGAGACGGAAAACGGTTGACTTGCCACCGCCAGACTCGCCGACGAGTGCCGTGGTTGTGCCTGGTTCGCAGTGGAACGTGAGGCCATTTAGGGCAGGCTTGCGCGTATCGTACGCAAACTCAACGTCCTCGAACTTAATGTCACCTTTGCATGCAGCGAGGGTCATCGCCCCTGGCTTATCAACCACAGTGGGCTGCTCTCTGAATAATTCTAGCATTCGCTCTGAGTTAATTAAGGCTGATTGAATTGAGCGGTAAAAGGTGCCAAAAAAGTTGAGAGGCCCTTGGAGCTGCGCCATGTACGTGAGAAGAGACACAAATTGCCCAACATCCCGCTGGCCGAGAGAGACTTGATAGGCAGCAATGAAGCACGCGATCAGTAAACCCAGCATGAAAACGGTATTCTGGCACGTATTCATCAAGGTCAAAGAGAAGAGAACATGGTATTCGGCTTTTTGATAGTCCGAAACCGCGCCCCGATATCTCTGGAATTCGTAGTCCTCTGCGTTGAAATACTTGACGGTCTCATATGAGACCATAGAATCGTTCCTGACCCACCACGTCAGTTTGCAGTGTCCTGATATTTTATGGACAATACTTACTTCACAGCATCCTCTTGCCTCGACGCGTTCACCATCTGTCGTCTGATCTCTGCTCTCCACTGGGCCATGCGAACCGTAACATAAAGGTAGCAAAAGGTGACGATAGTAACAACAAGCGCATAATAAGCGTCAAGAGCAATAAGCAAATATCCAATGGCGACACAGAGATCTACCAGCATTGGCACAACCTGAAAAGTGACCTGTTCCAGGAAGGTATTGATAGAGCTGCCTTTGCTCAGAGCAGATAGCACCTCACCGGTCTTCTTGCCCAAGTGGAAATCGAGACTGAGACCATGCACATGTTCAAAGGCAGCTGTCGAAAGCTCCATGTAAGAATACTGGCTCACGGGGATCCATAGGCTAGACCGCAGCGACCCAATCAAACCCTGATTGCCTTGTAGCCATCTGTAAAGAATGTAGAGACAGATTTCAAACCACGGGACACGGAAGTCACCGTCCGTTTTCGACAAGATATTGGTGATCACTCCCACCTGGTATGGGACCAGAACATTGACGACACGTTGGACGACAACCAGCATGAAGCAGATGATCACAATCAACTGCAATTGACGGGACTTGGAAGGCCACAGGTAAGGAAAGAATAAAGAGTAGCCACTGAGATATTCCCACCAGCTGGTTGACGGAACTGTGGTTGGACGGACCCACGAAGGCTGCTGGTTTTCTTGAGAGGCATGAGTCGAGCCGTAAGCCGTGCCATTAGTGCCATTAGTGCCTGTCTCTGCGTGCGCGGGATCGAGCAATCCTGTCGACTCCGTTGGGCCGTCGGTCTGATCTCGCGCTGCCTTTCGTGCACTAGTCCTTGCACTGATCGAGCAGAACAAGTAGATTATAATCAAGGTCGCCAGAATGAGTACTCTGACACAATTGGAGACGATCTCCATTGACTCCCACCCCGTCATGCCCTGCCGCAGTCGACCACCGGAAGGATTCCCGACCACGGGTTCATGGTGAACGGTGGAGTATATCGAAAGGGAGGCCCCCAGAATGCCCAGTTCGAAAGGGATCGCGATAATCCATGGAATGAGCTGGGTTGAAGACGGAGATGGTTTACTGTCTAACAGGGAGACAAGAATTACCGCGTAAACGAAAAATGACCCCACAACGTAGATCTAACACATCTATCAGCCGCTGAACGACAATTGACGCATCGTTCAAGTCTCGAATTGTCCGACTTACCACCACAGCCTGACCACACCACCAGTGCTCCGACCTGGCAACTATAACATGAGCCATGTTAATGGCCGCATCGGCGACCAAAGTGACGAGTAGACCAGCCGCCAGCCATTTGAAAAGCAGCTTTGCGTTGTGAGAGAACCTCTGTGTCTCCTTCACAACGGCCATTGTACTTCTTGACCGCTTCGGTAGAGGTCGTCCACCTGGTCCTGTGCACACTGCATTGCCATTTGGGGTCACAGTTCTAGCCGTGCGAATGGAGTTGGTCACGAAGGCCACGACAAAAACAAGGAGGAGTACAATTGGGGAGGCTGTGCGAAGGTACGCCAACAGCTCACGCGTTCCATGATGAGAAGCCATCATGATCAATCCTCCCGCGCAATATCCGACACAATCACAGGTTCTCAAAACGGTTCCATGACACAATGGCCGTATTATTCCGCCTTGACCGAGGTATACGAAAAAGAAGCGGTAGGGACAGCGGTTGGAGTAGGAGTCGGGTTGGAAACGACTGTCAGCGTAGGAACAGAGGCCTGAAGGCAGTCGAGAAGTAGCGGGCCTGAGGATTAACGGTTATGTAGGTTTGTAGAGACGGAACGAATGATGTATTATGTCTCTGTTGCCCTTCGTTTTTCCCTTCCTGATCGTGATAACGAAACTTGGCAGCAATTCAGGCGGAAACGGAACGACAGAAGCAAGAGAAAGGCAGCTAGAAGAATAGAAGAATGCAGGCAATAGGTACAATAGAACAAAAACGCGTATTGATTAAAAAGCTATACGTGGTGACGAGAACACGAACAGGGATGAAGAAAAAGCCCCAACTATATGGCGAAGCATTGAACCATACAAGATATGATGAGAGGATAACGGGAAACGAGTCAAAAGAAAGGTAGAGGAGCTGATCAATGTGGAGAGAGGAGAGAACCAGCTCAGGATTGACCATCGAGGACGGACTTGGACGAGGAAATACTAACTAGTCTGGGAGGAATGACGGTGTGCGGGTTCCGCCATGCAGGATCCGGACGGAGTCGAGAACTGTCTGTCTCTCTCTGGGACTGGTTTATCTACTCCATAGTCTGGTTAGCTCCATTCGAGCCTGCTGAAGCTTGTGGATCCTGGGAGGCAAAATTCTAGCAGGCAATACGTAGTGTAGTCTGCTACTAAATATATGAAGGGGGAAAAAAAAAAAAAAGAAAGAAATAATATCCTCTAATGGAAAGAAAAATATTCCGATGTAGGAGAAAATTCCAACCAAAATCAAGAAAATTCAGTGCGCTTCAACAGCCGTAGGTTAACTTGGTATGCATCTCGGCCATCGTCCCCGATATTTTAGGAGTACTCGTAGGGTCGGATGACTATCTAATATCTTTCTAGCTCCTGTGTTGATCGATCCAATAGTCTGTCAAATCTTTTTTAATATTGATGCCTCAATTATTTGTCTTTCAGTCCTTTCGCGGGATTAAGGATCGTCTCTAACTCGTTCCTGTCATTGTTTGTCTAGGGGTAGAAGCATGAATGTCCATGGAGACACCTGTTGGCGAGCTCTTCAAGGGATTTTATAAATTGAACAGACAAGGTCAGAGCTTCATGCCCGAACCCTACAGGGGTCCAACAGCTCCTCTGAACGATATGATTGGCTTATGGAGCAGAAGAGCCCTTCCGGCGATGAGGAGTGATTATCGAGTAGAACGGAAGAGATTGGATGTCAGAGATGAACTTCCGTTACGCAAGCCGTGCTCGAGTCGCGCTCGAGTCCCGGCCTGTCGAGAGACAATGGATGTTCTAGACTCTAGGGTGAGACAGAAAGATGACTGGTCAGGAGGAGGAACGAAATCGTTGGAGAACGAGTCATGATAGATCTTCGATATACCACTGGTAGTATGCATTACTGCCTACTTCGATCGATGATGAATGGTCCGAGCTGCAATCAGAACATGCCGCTTTGTTTGTTGAAGATCGTTGATTGCCAGCCTTATCTGTATTTATTCTGGACTTGGACTACAGTCCGATATATGTTGGATTCTCGAGTTCCATGTTCGTCTGAATCGCATATTTGAAGTAACAACTTTCGATGATAATGGCCGAGCACCTTGAATGTTCGACACTTAGTTTAAAGTAGTATTCCCCGTGAGAGACTTGCAGTTCATAGTTCCAATTCCTCGAGTATAGAAGTATCACTCTGCGTAAGTGGCTGTACAGCCGGTTGAGGCTTTCAGGGGTGGTACCTGTACCATCACAAACAATGCTTCCGGAATTTATATCAGGTCTTGGAAGTAATATAGCCCATATGCAGATCTACCTAATGACCAAAGTACAATATTTAACACCTACCTACGGAGTAATATGTCGACATCCGAGCTTGATTCTTCATTGGTGTAGATGAGCCCCTGGTTAGTAGTTCCCTTGACCTTTGTTATTTGTTTTTCCCCGATTAGATAGTTTGTCCCACCCTTCAGTCCCGAGTGTCCGGATGATCTAAAACATCTCTCATGGGTGGCATGTATCCATGGATGTACTCAGATATTTACCAGTACATCACCACACCAGCATGGATGTTTAAGACACAAAGCACTAAGGTAACCTCCCATTAAATCTTAGTCAGTCATATTAATAGAGGAACACAGATCCAGATAGTGGACTAGTGGTGAATTCTTAGATCAAGTACTTAAATTCACTGAAGTAAGTGAAATACTCATATGCGTCTCATTTGATGCAGAAAGCTTCCAGACCGCCTCTATGATACATGCATCCAACGCTTTGATATTTGATTTGCATGCATCTGTCTACAGTCCTCATCTACCTAGACCCAGACAACGCATTTTTCAGATCCATGAACTGAGCCGGCTGATACGCAATCCATTCACCTGTCTTTCCCAACGGCCGGGCACAGGAGTCGTTTCCAAGGATTCTCCTTGTCAACTTGTCGGTTGCTAACTGCTTATGATCTATCAGCTGGACAGGTAACATACCACTGTTTGCCTTCGACAGACTGCCAACTAGTAGGACCTTATCCACTCTTCCTAAACTTCTGGAGAGGTATTGTAGGTGGTCACATACTAGGTACTATCTACCAAGTCTCAATCTGAGTGGCTGCTATTATTATTTACCTTAGTCTTAGAGACTTAGGTACTCCGTAGTCTCACCTCCATGAGCTCAGATTATCCATCCATTATTGTTGATTAGCTGCGTCCTGTCTGCGAAACCAACGAACCCACTCGGGACGCTAAATCATCTCCCGCACCAAAAGGCCGCAATGCGCATCACGGGTTCTTGCCACTCTTTTTTTGATCTCCATCTTTCTCGTTTTCACCTTTCTCCGTCTATCTATTTACCTTTACTATCACGCTAAGGTGCTAAACTGACTATTACTTACCATCTGATTACATCGATAGAACGTTGCAATTTGTCTGCATTGATCCGTTTGACAGTGTGCCAAGCGAAAGGAGCATAGTGTGGAGTATTGCGATTGGCCTAGTCAATGATTCAATTCATCGCTGTTGATCCATCGTCCATCATCGCTCCTGTCAACCATCCACTCCAGTCTATCCAGCTTGCAAGCATCACGTTCTTGTCCGTCTCTTTTTAAGCTGCATTTACGCAGTCATCGGCTGTCTGGTTCCAACCAATAATAACACCAAGTCTATGTAACCTTCTATCCCAAAACCTATCACCAGCTCAGAACTCAGGTACCTCCACCTCCCCCCGGCTACTTCTAAGTTCTGAAGCCATACGCAATTACACGCCTTTTGCAACTTTGTAGGGGCTCCGCCTCCCCCTTTCTGTCCCCACCCCCGGACAATCCATGGATTGCTGCCATTATCGACTATCAAGTGACTATCTACTCTGTGCCGTTCTATGCTCTACAGTCTCTTTAAGCATTTGCTGCTCATCTGATTATTGTTGGGTACCTAGTGATCAAGGATGAAGCTTCGATCTTCATCAAGATGAGTTCTGATCGGCTGGCCTTGTCTGCGCCTTTTTTTATTCCGCGTTATTGGACTCGATGCTGAGTTGTCCATCATTTGACCTACCATGTCCGATCTTCCTCGAATGGCCCCTCGTGCCAACGCTTCTACTTCTCATCAATCTCCGGCTCCTCCTCCCCCTCCTCCTCCCGCGCCAGTGCATCAAGGCCAAAAATACTCCCATCGAGCGGCCAGTGCTCTAGCAAGATTTGCCCAACCTTTTTTCACCGGGTCTCGGCCCCCCAGCCCACAGACTTCAACTGGTCGTGCAGATCTGTCTGCTGGGCCCCGTTCAACCAGGTCCAAGTCCTTGTACGGCTTCCTTTTCCTTCTTCTGTTTGGTTATCTTATCATTCTGATTTAAATCCTTTTCACACCTGCTTCCCTTGACTTCACTTTCACCACCCCACCACCTATCAGGCTACCGCTTGCATAGAGCTTGAGTTCAAGCCGCTTAGAAGGATCAAACTAACGTCAGATCTAGACCTGGGGCATCTCAAACTGTTACACATAGGACCGGGATCCCCATATCCGCGCTAGACGTCTCCCCGCAACGGACGCACGCCGTCATTGGTGGGAAGGAAATCTTGAAGACCATTCGGGTTTCCCCCGACCGTCTGTCTGAGGAAATCAATCTTCGTAATGCTATCATCAGTTACTCCTCCACACATCATGGTGGAAGTGGGCTTTCCGCGCGGCATAAGGACCAGCTGACCGTCAGGGACGTGAAATGGTCTCATGGCAATTATGACCGGACCATAGCCACCGCTGTGGCTAATGGTCGGATTGTCGTCTATGATCTCAATCGGACTGGTTTCGAATTTTGCCGCTTCCAAGGGCACAGTCGTCAGGTTCATCGGCTAGCTTTCAATCCTTACACTCCGGCATTGCTTCTGTCAGGGAGTCAGGATTCTACGATCCGAATGTGGGACTTGCGGACAGCGTCTACCGAGCGTGGTGTGTCTATGTGTGGGAGTAAGGAACAATACATCGGCAACAGTGACGCCGTCCGTGACATCAGATGGTCCCCCAGCGACCGTTACGTGTTTGCGACCGCTACGGATAGCGGTGCCATTCAACTGTGGGACTCCCGGAAAAACAGTGCTCCCTTGATGAGGATCACTGCTCATGACAGACCGTGTTATTCAGTGGATTGGCACCCGGATGGACAACATGTTGTCAGTGGCGGCACAGACAGGCTGGTCAAAGTCTGGGACTTCTCCTCGTCCGCCGAGCGGAGACAAAAGCCTACTTTCCAGTTCAGGACCCCGCAGGCCGTCCTCAATGTGCGATGGCGCCCACCTTCCACGGACAAGGAATCGGGCGCTTGGCAGTCTTGCCAGGTGGTCACGTCGTACGACAAAGAAGATCCACGGGTTCACCTCTGGGACCTTCGGCGACCCCATATCCCCTTCCGAGAGTTCGATCGGTATGACTCTCACGCTACAGATCTGCTTTGGCATTCCAAAGATCTCTTGTGGACGGTAGGCGAAACCGGTGCTTTCACACAAACCGACATTCGTTATGCTCCGCATGTGGTCAATCGGCGCCCCACATGCGCCCTCGCTTGGAGCCCTCATGGAGAGGTGCTCGCTTTCGCTCAGAAACGAGCTCGGCGAAATACTACGGGTCTCAGTGCTACTGAATTTGCAGACCGTCTGGAGATGGAGCACAATAGCGGAGAACATTTGGGCCAGAGCCCGACGGAAGACATCCTTGACGAACCTTCTTTTATCTCCATTCGTCATCGACCCAATAAGTCCAGTAGCGTTCGTCCATCTAAGTCGTTGAGCAGTACCCCGCCGGGGGCTCCCGAGAATCCTCCCGTCCTTCCGTTGGAAGAAACGTTATCCAAGATTACTCCACCTGGACCACGCCAGCTTGGAGTAGTGGGTAGCATTCCGGGGGCCACTTTGGATCCGGCGGTCTTTCGATTCCTCGCTCGCCACTATTCTCCTTTACTCGAAGCTCCTGAAGGTAGTCGCAAGCATGCGGACTTACTGCGCTCCTTGTTGGATTCATTGACTCAGAATTCAGAGCGAGCAGAGGATGTGTCGCTACCCAAGCTAGCTCAGACTTGGAGGATAGTCAAGTTCGCTGTTATCCAGGAGCTTGAACTCAGGGCCAGGGCGCAACGACAGGCCCCTGAAAGAGGCTCACGCAACGTCAAGAAAAGGCTCTCCAAAGAGGGGCGACTTGCCGAGCGACCTGCCGCCCTGGAAGATGGAAGGACTGATAGATTGAAAAGTCGCTTGTTCAGAGGGGTAATGGAGACAGATGCGTCAAAGCATGCCACAGCAGAAATTGAAAGCACGTCAAACATCACCACACCACTCGCAAGACCGTTACCGGACTCGCCCCTCGAGTCTCTGGGCAGTCCGCACTCGCAAATGACCTCTTTGAATGATGACGCTACAGATATTGAGCCCTTGCCGCCGTCCGTTTTGAGCTCTAACCCGGCCACGATGGACTCGAACGGTTGGTCGTCCATGTCAGACGTGGAACCCCATCCCATACCCCAATTTGAGAAACGCCAGTCAGATGCTGGTGATAGTTCTCTGGCTTCGTTTGAAAGCCCACCAGCAGACCTCGTTGGGACATCAGCGGGTCGAAGTCCGGAAAGTGACCAAAGATCAGCACCGCTGGCGATTAATCGTCAAGCGGACTGGCGTGTTCGAAACCACCCAGATTATGTCAAAGGAGCGTCAGAAGACGAGTTTGACCAGAAGATGGAGGACAAGAGGGCAGCGATTCGTGATTATAAACACTTCCCTAAGAAAATTTTATCGCTCGAGTCTCATATTGAGCCCCCAAAGCCGCCGCCTTTTCACCGACATGAATCCTCGGAAAGCTTTCCAATGTTCTCGGAATCTACAGGAAGCTCACGTCCTTCCAAATCACTGGCTACGTCATTTTCCTCTGCGGCAAGACTGTACGATAGCTCGAAGATTGCTGAAGCCGATGAATCTGCCATTGAGGATTATACTCGCGATCATGAGAGTCTAGAATTTGCTCACACGTCCATATTGAACGAACAGGACCTTCAGGATGACGGATTGTTCCAAGAAAGCGTTATTGATGATAGCCGCGTTCATCTTGAACGTCCCTCGAGCCCTCCGCCGCTTCTAACAGAGTCTAGCCCCGTGCAGATTCCCAGCCAGGACAGCTCAACATCAGCCAGGAACGCACCGAATTGTCGATCTATACCCGAGTCGACGGAGGATCTTTCCGACGTCATTCTTCCTCTCAGCCCCGACCTGAGTGGAAACAAGCCTTGGGCCCCAGAGATACTGCTGAAAGAAGCGATCAGGTATAACCACAGCAGCACGCATGTTGACATACAGTCTGCCGCCCATCTACTTCAGAAACTACGCCTACTCTTCCGAGAATGTGAGAGACTTCTCCCAAGGGAGGAGTGTGAGCTCATCTTCAAAACATACCATGAGCACCTTGTACGCCAGTCGATGTACCTGGAGGCCGCCGAGCTTCGACTTTTGTGTGTACCATCCTATCCAGCGGTGTATGAGTACGCCCAGACAAATACTTTCATAAATGTGTTCTGCTTCACATGCAAGCGACCATACGAAAATCCGAAACAGGATAACCGTCGCTGCTACCAATGCAACACCCCGCAAGAACCTTGTGCCATTTGCATGAGCATCGACCCACCCGCAGAGTGGATTACAGAGCATATGTCATCGTTTGCTGATTCCGAAGAGCACTCTGAGGCTACCTCGCATTTGCTATCCTCATCGCGATCCTCACTCAAGACGGAGCAGATCCCTCCCTCCGAGCTGCAGCGTTTGGATGGTGCACTGTTGGGTGATTACACGGTTCCTCGACCAATGGGTTCTACCCTCTGGACGTGGTGTCAAGGTTGCGGCCACGGAGGCCACATGGCTTGTATGACCACCTGGTTGAACGACCCTTCTGTCAGTGAAGGGGGTTGCCCCACCCCGGGCTGTATGCACGACTGTGGACCGGGACCGCGCCGCGAGTTTAATCGCGCCGTCTTGCAGGATGAATCGAGAAAACGAGACGCTGCGAGCAGGAAAGCCGGATTGGGGTTCGTCAAACGCGACCCATGGGCGAAAGGCGAGAGCAAAGCGGTCGAAAAGGTCCGTGGTATGCTTGGTGTTGCCGCGTCAGGCGGAAGCACTGTTTCACCTGCGTCCTCCGGGACCGCGGCAGCGTCTTCCTCTGGCATGATGTCGCCTAAGAAAGTACGATTGGTGACACCGAGTGAGCAAGGCAAGCGACGGAGTGGTCCGTCGCGGGCGAGTACCGGGGGCAGTAGCGGAATTAACATATGATAGCATCTTGACCTCCGCCCTCCGTGTTCTTATAGCTTGCTGCATACATCTACAGGACTTTTATGATAGTCGAGTCATGTTATGTTTTATGGGTAAGAGGTTGTGATAGATGACAGACGCAGCGTCTTTGTTTCGGCGAAGGAAAGGTATAGACAGATCATCATGCTCCATAGAGACGCTGAACATAACATATATCCAAAATGCGGTCCAAAGCACTTTATAACCATAAGTACTTTGAGATATCCACAACATATTTCCATATTCTCCCACAGAGAAGCCCAGAGCCGGCCTAGAATCTTCTTTTCTTCTTCACCGGAGCCTTGCTCTTCGCTTCAAGCTCCCTCTTGAGTTCCTCTCGTTTGCGATCAGCGCGCTCCTGCTCCGTTTCCTGCTTCGCTGGTTTCGCAGGCGAAGGCGATCGCTTTAGAGCACCTCGTTTAGAAGCCTCCTGACTCTCAGAGTTTGCTGGAGGCGGCGGTGTCGTCTTCTCGGCGCGAGTCTGGGAGGAGGCGGATGGAGGAACCTCACTGGTCTTGTGTGCTTTACCTCCGATGACACCCAGCTTGCCAGCTCGTTTTGGCTTTGGCTCTGTGGAGGTGGAGGGTGGGCCTTCCTGTGGTTCTGGGGAGACGGAAGGCTGAGAAATCGGTTGTTGTGGTGGTGGTTCTTTCTTCTTGCCTCCGATGACGCCTAGCCCGCGCGGTTTTGGTGCAGTGGTTGCGCTTGCGCTGGGTTTGGCAGTGGTTTTTGCTCGAGGAGGAGATGCTGAGACTCGAGCGTTGTGGTCGGAACCAGAGTCTGTTGCCTCGTCCTCTTGGGGTTTTGATGTCGGTGACGCAAGATCTCGGGGTGGAGATGGCGGTGGGGGTGTTGGAGACTTCTGCTTCGTCTGCTTTCTACCCCCTATGATACCCAACCCTTTTGATTTCTTTGCTGGAGGCTTTTGCGGAGAAGCGGATCTTCGTTTGGCCGGTTCGTGTTCGTGATCTGTCTCACCGTCGGTTCCAGCGGTGGTTGCAGTGGTAACAGGAAATTGTCGTTCAGGCTCCTTGCCCTTTTTGAGTCTGGGCGGTGTCTCTTGTCGCTGAAGCAATGGGATTAAAACAAGTACAGGGATACCCAAGGGTTACACGCACCTCAAACTCATCGTCATCATCGAGACCGTTGTTGTCCGTGTCCGTGTCCGTGTCCATTTTAGAGACAGTCTTCGTGGGCTTTTTCTCCGTAGTTCTTGTGGCTTTTTCATGCTTTGGAGGCGCCTGGGTGGTAGCTCTGGTTGCTGCAAGCTTCTCCCACCAACTGTCCGGGGGTGGGCCGAGTCTCTCTATCCCTCCGTTCTCTTCGGATCCAGAGACTTCGGCCAGAATGTTTGCAGCAGTAACTGAATCAGGTGATGATTTGGCGACTTCGTCAAGCCATTCTTGTTCATCGAAAGGCGCCACTCCTTTTATGTAATGGGCAGCTTGAGAGAGCAACGTATCCCCGTGAGCTTTCCGTAGCCCAGCGATTCCAGGAAAGATGTTGCTCAGATCGACACCAATACTCTCGATCTTATCGAAGAGCTTTCCTAGAACCCAGTCTTTCTTACTAAGGTGGTCAAGGAGCGTTCGCTGGCGCGACTCCCACCCAGCTTCTGCTCGAAGTAATGGGAGTATAAGATGCTGGGATGTAGAAGATTGCGGCTCCTTCGAAAGATAGATAGTCCATGTTAAAGGTCTCAACGGTGCAGGAAGCTTCGTTGATACTGTCAGTTTCATAGAATCCTCTCGCGATCCAGGTTCTAGCGATGCGGTAGAGCCAGATTCGCCACTTAGAGCTTCATCTATCTTTCCAAGGAGCACTTTAAACTGATCTGGATCTTCGCCCGGGTCAATTGTAGTAGCATCTTCATCAGCTCTCTTGAGAATGTCTCGGCGGCTCATATGCTCGGTCCAGATATTGGAAAGGTCAGTCATGTAAACATCGTAACTATCTAGTGTTCTGGAGTATCTTAAAAGAAGAGGAGGCAAGCCATCCTGCCTTGGAAGATGAAGTCTTCTCCATTTCGAAGACATCATCAAAATCTCTCTCTGAGTAGTTGTAAGTGATGATTATCTTCGCAGGCAGCACCCCCAGTTGTATTTGACGCGATGGCGGAATGAAGCCCACGTGCTGAGTGCGGAAACTCTGCCGCTCGGTCAACCTTCCAGCTCGGAAGCTTCCAGACTCCAGACTTATCTTTAAGTGAGCGGCATCGCGACGTTTCAACAAACATACTGTTACGATCGCGTCTCTTCAACAACTGTTAGGCGATAGAATCACGAGGATGTCGTCGCGTCTCCCCGACAGAACAGGCTCTAAGCGCAGCCGCTCTCGCTCCCCTTCATCGTTTCGCCAGCCCCAGAAATATCACCGCAAATACGACGAGAGAGACCGACACCGGGACGGTAGAAAATGGGAGGATGGGAATAGCCGGTCATCGCAGCCACCGGTAAGGAGCATGCGAGACCAGGTGCGTCTCAATCAGCTACAGGAGGACGAGCAAGTGCGGGAGTGGGTGGCGCAGGAGGACATGTTTGTTCTCAAGCAAGCGAAGAAGAAGGCCGAGATCCGAGTCAAAGAGGGTCGTGCGAAACCAATAGATTGGCTTACGGTCACTCTGCGAGTTATTGATCCAACACGGAATCCTCTTGACGACGAGATTGCGGATTCGGAGTTGGATCTGGTGGACCCCGACGGCGTTTTCGAAGGATTATCTCAGAGTGAATTACTCGACTTGGAGAAGGATATCGATACGTTCCTGAGCTTGGAGAAGAATTCGCAGAATAGGGATTTTTGGAAAGTAAGTCTTTTCTGTCTCTTGCTCTCAGTCGTTTGAGGCTAATTCCGTACTTGCGTTCAGACTATGAAGGTTATCTGCCGAGATCGCCAGAAAACGACTGCCCCCGAAGGACGTGCTCTCAGCTCCGTTGCCGCTGACATCAATCGACTCCTCAGCCCAAAGACATACGAGCAACTCCAGACTCTTGAGGTCCAGGTCAGGAAGAAGCTGGACTCTAACGAGCCTATCGACACCGATTATTGGGAAGAGCTTTTGCGCAGCCTGACGGTGTGGAAAGCTCGCGCTAAATTGAAGAAGGTCTACCAGGCCGTGATCGATGAGCGTGTAAAAGGGTTACGCAAACAACAGTATGAGGAGGCTGAATCTATCCGAACGAAGCTGGCTCCTCTTGCACCGGTCATTCAGACGGATCAGGAACGACCTGAACAGGCTACTGAGGTCGAATTTCGTGATCTAGATCCCGAACCATTACTCCAGATTCGTCCAGAGGATAAAGGGTTGGAAACATTGGATGAAGCAGCTTTTCTTAATCAAGTCGTAAGTGGCTTTGTCCCCGCATCTGTGGTCCCAGTCCGTTACTGACTACGTTTGAAGGCGCGCGAGCGACAAAAGATCCTAAAGATGGGCTTTGTTCCCCTTCGTCAGCGGCAGACGGAGAAACCCTCTGCAGCTTCCGCAAACCAGACAACGAACATGCCTGCTGCTACAGCATCCACCCGTTTCTCGTCGATTCCCAATGAGGATTTCTCGCAAGCGACGAAAGCTCTTTACGAGAGAGAACTTGCCAAAGGAGTCAGTGAGAACGAGGAGATCTTTACAGGCGAGGAATCTGTCAGCACAGGTGCGACACCGCAGTGGGCCAGCAAGTACCGACCTCGCAAGCCGCGGTACTTCAACCGGGTGCAAATGGGGTATGAGTGGAACAAGTACAACCAGACGCACTATGATCATGATAATCCGCCACCAAAAGTTGTCCAGGGCTACAAGTTCAACATTTTCTACCCCGATCTGATCGATAAAACGAAAGCCCCTACGTACCGCATTGAACGAGAGCATGGACGGAAACGCGGACAATCATTTGCCGCGGCTGGCGAAGAGGATACATGCCTTATTCGGTTCATGGCTGGGCCGCCGTACGAAGATATCGCATTCCGGATCGTAGACAAAGAGTGGGACTACAGCGCCAAAAGAGAGAGGGGATTTAAAAGCACCTTTGACAAGGTATGTCTGCATTCGAGCCGGCACCACTCCTATTGCACTTACAAGTACTGACATCTCCAGGGAATCTTACAACTTCATTTTCAGTTCAAGCGAGTGAGCTGCCTCCAATTTCCTAACTTAAATTGCAATTGCTTGTCAGGACAGCAGATGCTGATTGGTTATAGATCTACTACCGGAAGTGAAGCGTCAACGCCGGCTTACCGATCGTACGGTCTCACCGATTTTATATCCTTATTGGGCGATCTAGGCTGTTACCACTCGATTTCGATGTCGAAAAGCTACCGTACCTACCATTCATTTCAGGTAGATTCCGTGCTCGCGGGGCCATCTGCTGCGAGAGGAAATTCTGTCCTATGATTGGCCGGGAAATACTAACCATCCGCTTCATCACTGGATCTCAAGACGACCGACCTCGGTGACTTTAAGGTACCTTAGGTGAAGAGCTAAGACATATCATACGAACGTACCTTACCTTCCGGTTGTCAACTAACCGGTTCTACGACAGCACTCGCATATTAGAGGATCCACGTGCAGAGAACCGGTATTTGACGCTTAAATTCACCTCATCCGCCAACCCTTCCAGAGTTCCAAGTATTTCTCTTTTCCAACTCTTTCCACCTTTTCGGGGCGACACTTAAGACGCGCAAATATTTTTTCGACCTCGAACGATGCTGATTGAAATCACGTGGGAGCCCGCAATGCATCCTGGCCACCTTAGCGCATGTCGGATCGTCGCCACGGAATTGAAACGGAGGGGGTTGTGATGAAGCGGCGGCTATGGTGACGCCTATGCCACCTGCAGGCCGTTTGACGGGTTCCGGCTGGACGGGGAACAGAGGACTTGCTTGAGCATCTGCAGGAGGAATTGAAAGAGAAGCAGTCTGGGTTTCGCAAGACCCTGTGGCAGCATCGATTCCAGAAAAGGCCTGTGTTCTGTATCTCTTTCTTTCTTTTTCTGTACTCTCATTGTTCCATTTTCGGTTGTTCCATGTACTAAAGTATGGAGCATAGCAAGACTCTGCAGGCGTCCGCTATCCGCGAGCCCTAGCTAATCCCGGTCGGCCGAGCGTGTAGAAAATTCACTAATTGATCCGTTGCAGCCCTCTGCAGTACCAGATCCAGCCTCTTCAAGTCACGGAGTCCATTGGTTGCATCCTTATACTGGATCCTTGTTCCACAGCTTGGGAGAGCATTTCCTGTAGAAGGAATGGACTGAAGCACGACACTTTATGAGTATACCACACTCAAGACACATGATGGCCGAAAACTAGTCCCCCTACGTCTCAGACCCTTTTCACCCTTGTCCGTTGGGGTCCAGATGTGCATGAATCTGTCGGGTAGTCTGCAGCAGAAAAGACGACAAGACAGAAGGACGTCAACTTTAGGTATGAGCTGGCACTATACACTCTTCCCTCAGGACATGTCGCCTTGAATTGACCTGGTGCATCTTCTCTCTTGCTCAGTGGTCCCGCCTCTTCGTTCCCTTTTCTTTCTTTTTCCTTTTTCTTTTTTTCTTTGTCTTTGGTATACCTGTCAATTTTGGGACTCTCCGAATTTCTGGCTTCTATCTCTTTTTTCGTATTTACTCTCCACAATTCTGGTCTACTCTTCCCTGTATCTAACGGAGCCATCCCCTCATCAGTGCGCTTGATTCTTCTCTTCCTTGTGACCCAGTCTTACACCTTATTGAACCCTGTTTACTATTATCTCTTCTCTGTGGATATTTATCCTCTGATGTCAATTCAATAAGGTTGTGTGGAGTTTCAAAACAGCCTGTGATTGACGTTAGTTTGTCTTAAGACCAGACGATATGGTTCACTTTATTCCCTCTTACGATTACGATTTGCCCACAAACTACTCTGACCAGGGAGCTTATCATCATTACTCTTCACACCTGTCGCAATCATCATCCCCCTCGTCTGATGGCTCTTTCCCAGAGAATCCTCATAGTTGCAATCCCTGCTCAATAGTCTGGGTGAATTCGAGTTCCTGCAGCCCAGAGACCCTGGAGACAGCGTTCACTTTTGATGAGCCATGGGCCCTCAATACGACTCAACTCCATCCCCTCAGTGCCTCTACGTCGCCGCTGGAAGCCCCAAAAGATGGAAGTCCTTATCTATTTTCATACTGTGATGAAGGGGTGCCTCAGAGTATGGCGCCCTACTCCAGACCTGACCAGGCAGATGTTCAGTTTAGACACCCTAGTGTGACTCAAACCTCGTCAGACTGGATCCAAGGAGTAGAGGGCCATGGTCGCAATGCCCCGGAGTCTCAGGCTTGCGTTACGCCTTCACCAGCCGCTGAACCCTTTCCACAGCAGTCTGAGCCGCTGCATACCACACCCTATCCTACGAAGTCAGCTCCGTCTTCCAATTCTTCACAGCACGTCGACTGTGAGAGAACAGAAGTTAAGCGAGAGAATGATCGCAATGAGGCGGAAAGCAATTCGGCCTCAGACGACGGCCCCACAGACCTTCCGTATTCTCATTTGATCGCGGAAGCTCTCAAGACCGCTCCTGATAGGAAGCGTACTCTTCAAGAAATCTATAGCTGGTTCGAGCAGAATACAAGCAAAGGGAGAGACCAACGCTCAAAGGGATGGCAAAACAGTATCCGGCACAATCTCTCAATGAATGCGGTATGTGGTCCGACAGATCCTCCGAGATTTTACCCTTTCTTTGTTTTGCTCTTTGTTGGGGATGCGTGCTAAGATTCGACTAATCTCGCAGGGCTTCGAAGCCGTCAGGGTAGAATCCCCCAATGGCAAAAAAGCAGTGAATTACTGGCGCCTTACCGACGAGGCATACAGGAAAGGCATCCAGTCGACTACCCGATACAGGAAGCAAGCGAATCACAAGCGGGCTTTGGGCTCGGATCCGCCGGCGCCCCAGCGCCAACGATCCGGAGCCAAAGGAGGGAAGGCGACCAAGATTGCAGCCAAGTATCGCGGCCAGATGATGTTGATGACAGGCCAGCAGGACGCTGCACAAAGGGAACGGCTGTATCTGCAGCCCGCACCTTTTCATCAGCAGCAGCCTCCGTCACAGATGGGGCATTACATCCCCTACCTCCGCACAGCTACTTCCTTGGCGACAGTGTCACCAACCCGCGTGTCGGGCCCTCCCACGCTGACGCATCGACCTTCGGCCGAACAGTACCATTTGGGCGTCATTGGGTGCACGGAGGCCCCCTGTACCCCTTTGTTCTATGACATGGCGAAGCCTAACGACGAGTACTATTGTTTTGCATATGAAAGCAGGATTGGAGTTGGGGCGGAGTCTAATTCGCTCCCCAATGGATTACCAACAGTTAATTCATGGCTGGTGGACCGGCCCGGAACCCTAGGGAAGGGAGTGGGCCGCAGTCAGTCAGATATTATTGAGACACAGGGGCCACTGCACGGAAGCCTCTGATAGCTGACTTGCATAACCTACTAAATATGTACTGTAGCTGACTATTTCCAGTCCAAGACAGCATTTGCTCATGATTCGTGTCAGTGCATTTTCCTTTTGCATCCTCTTTCTGTCTTTTCTGGCTTAGTAGGATCGCAAAAGTTCTGGCGGGCGTTGAAGATTTTCTATTTGTTATGTTTCCAGTCCCATATGGCTGATTTCCAGTCCCATATGGCTGACTCGTCTCTTCATTAGGAATGTCGATCATGTGGGCAATCATTGCAGACTGTGACGCGATGATGATGATGATGATGATGATGATGATGATGATGATGATGATGATGATGATAGTGGTTCAGAATGATAATGTCACTTTCGAACAGGGCGATCTCCAATAACCTATCAGCATCCATGTCAGCTTGTCGTAGCACTCGCGTCTTCGAGGATGGTCGGATGCTGCGTATAGATCGTTCATCTACATGAGTCAGGACATAAACCTGTGCGTGCATAGTACATGCAGACAGTAGGAGGTAGATAGCGTGAAAGAAACCATCCATTCGGCGGAAGATTTAGCCGTCCTCGAGCTCATTTTTCAGCCCTCGACTCGCGGACTGCTGGTGGTTTTGCCTTGTGATTACGCGAGGCATCTAGTTGATAATGAGAGGGAGCTAAGGTGGCCTCTTCAAGGATGTGTTGTGGGTGCATGTACGTACGTTTGTGAATATGTAAGTAAAGGTCTAGGAGTGTGGCGGGGTCGACTCGACAGTTGGATGATCCTTCATTACGCCGGATATGAGAGCGAGACTGCGTTGTCATCTTCTTCATCTTGAATCGAGTTGAAGATCTCTGAAGACCGAATAACTCCAGCGCGCTAGATGACTTTAAGCACTAGCGCAGTAAACTTTAAACTTAGGGAGCCTGCTAGAAGGACTGTCAAAAGTACAAATGCCTGACTGACCGGTAGACTGGAAGATAGATAAAGTCTACAAGTCTACATATGTCAGGAAGTTAGAGTTTGACGTATGTATGTATGATGCTGTCAGCCTGTCACATCCTGAGGCGAACTGGGATGTAGCTTCTCATTTTCTCACTATCTCGGTCGACTTCGTGGATGTCAATATGCCACTCATCAGTCATCATGCAGCCAAGCGAAATGGCGCGTCAATGCCAGTGTGGGTTGTGAGTGGCTCTGCACTTGATTCGATCGGTTTTATTTCTCATGTGCTTTCTTATTCGATGGTGCAAGTAAGATGTCCATTTATTTCAGGTGTGGAATTGTACGGGATAGAGGAGATGCAAATGAGCATCCAGGTCAGAACCCCTGCAGGTCATTATTATTGTCTGACAATGAGATACAAGGTCTTAGGTATGATGACACACTCCTCCTTCAATGATGACTGTACTTATCTGCGAGCTGGACTCCTTCGTAGAACCCAAAGCTTTTCCTGCAGGAACTTGCGACATAGACTCCACTCTCAAACTCAGCAAAGTGAATCGATCCACTCGTCATGCATGAGACAATCACTTCATTCTTCCAGAGCTTCAAAGAAAAGACAAAAGGACGTGTTCTATAAAAATAGCGGCCCGCTCCGAACTCTAAGCTGCTTGAGGACAAGGGGCCGAGATCCAGCCTAGGGATTGTCCTACAACTACAGAAACGGATAATGATCAAAACGCGGCTTTATAATCATCAACATTCTATTGACGGGCTACATACTCCGTATGGTGATCGACTCCAAGTGCTTGATGAATTCTACCTCTCTACGAACTAGGATCATGGCTTGAGCGCCATGATCGGAGATCAAGGCGAACAAAGTAAAAGAGACCGCGGTCATCCTCCGTCTCTTTCCTTGTTATGCATCATGTGTCTTATTGTTTTTCCTGCTTCATGTTACTGAGACTTATGGGATGTTCCTCAGGATGCATGCTGCTCATCAGAGAATCGAACATGATTCCACTTCGGACTAGCTCGTTGCCTTCGCAATTCTGGCCGGTTGCCTGATGACCAGGCCTGACCTTAAACGCCCGGGGTTGTCACAGCAGGGATTCATTCCGAAGCAGCACAACCCATACGGTATCAGCCTCTAGGCCTAGACTAGATTCAGTGCGTACTTATTTTCTCGCCTGTCTTGCAGTTGCAGAGAATACTTCCTAATATTTACAGATCAATCGCGGATTCAGAATCCTTCCGCCATCCCCGAGACTCTCACCTTCTTTCTACATCCTGCAGGGGACCTGCTTATGTGGATGCCATTATAGATCCCTGCGTGTAGCAGCACGTAGATAAGCTGGTTTCAAGCACCGAAGACAAGGTTCTCAAGGACGACGGAAACCTGGAGAGAAAGAAGGGACTGAGTGACGTCTACACCGCTCCATAGGATGCATACAGCGGTGTAATCTGTACAGCAATGTACATCATGTCTCTGAACCGGAAAGGTATACATGTGTGATCTTTCGATGGCTGGTTACATAATTGACAGGTGACATTCGTCTGTCGATCAGCCATCAGTGACAGAACTCTATTCTGCTGATAGAATACTGCGTCCAATGTGCATGGATGGCGGACGGTACAGCAGACATCTTTCTTCTGCCAGCAATAAATCCGTAGAAAGGCCGATAATGGAAGTCCGTAAACCCTCAACGGTGGAAGCATGACTTAGTCTCATGCTTGACGGGGCCATTGGGCCTCCCTGGGGATCGACAAGCTATTCTCTCTAGCCAGATCCCCCAAGATCTACAGCACAGCAGTCTATTACACAACTGTGGAACACCTTGTTGGACCCTCAGCTACGTACTAGCCAGCTGCATGTCATCCGAATACCGACCAGGATTCACCCGGTTTCGGTACCTGAAGGTACTTTGACGTGGACGAAAAAAACCTATTGTCACAAATACATCGACGAGATCAGCATTGAATTTATGTCATCCGGCATGTAGTTCCTTATTCCTAAAAATTGACAGGATGAAAAAGAGCAATCTACCAAGTTGATGGTTACTGTGTCGAATGTCGAATGGCGATCATGATGGTACATTTGCCTCAATGATCACGAGGATGGAGCTCCGATATCATTCATCCATCTGTGCGCTCTTCGAGAAGGGTGTCATTACCCCAGCTGCGAAGAGCCTGGTCCTCCCTTTCACGTTTTGCCAATGTAGCACGGTCGTACCCGGAGGAGTAGATGTTGGGTCCTAGTACATGTACGAGCAGGCGCCCTCTTCTAAAATATCAGTTCCACACACCTTTGCTTTCTTCCCTTGTATTATTGGATCTTTTTTTAGACAATATCGTTATGTTAACAGACACAGATTCATACGATTTTGATCTCGTTTTGGGTAGAAATTGTAAGAAATTGTAAGCATGTTGCGTCAATCGCTGCTTTCCTCTCAAACAAATTTTTGTACAGGAATTGGTGTCTGAGAATTCAGGCTTCAACACGCTGAATATGTTGAGACCCTGCTGACGCTGGCAATCCTGCCATGAATATTGAAGTATGACCATGAACAACTTCATCTGAGCGATGAGCAGACGACTTGAGTGGGAAGGTGGATGAAGCCATTTGTTAATGATTAACGAGTAATCCGTACTACGTTGCCTTCTGAGATCGGTCTGCAGGAGTGGAAAGCTAGGTATCTGGACACAAGAATGGTTCTCTGACGAGTGTGATCATTATTTCATCGCTGGATACGTCGCGTGTGCCCTCTGGACAGATTAACACGGTGACAGGGAGAGCTGATAACTCATGATGAAAATGAAATTTCATTGATAGCCACGACCATACAAGGTTCGCATGCTAGCCGTGTCCGTTCATCTTTAATATCTAAGAGAACCGTACCCGGCCGAATTTTTCCATATCATTCGCTCCCACTTTAAAAAAAGACCAACACCGAGATCAAAACGCAATCCGTTTAGCGCTTGCCAGCGGCCTTCTCCTGAGACTCCTTGAGGACCTTCTTGACGATCTTCTGCTCCTCAATCAGGAAAGCACGGACGATACGGTCCTTGACGCAACCGGCGCAGCGGGAACCACCATAGGCACGGCTGACGGTCTTCTTGGGCCGGGAGATCTGGGAGTATTCACGGGGGCGGAGGGCGGGAATCTAGGCATTACAGTCAGTGATCCTGCTCATTTTCTCAACAATTGACTAGAGGCGATCGAAGTGTGCGCTTCCCCGTTCCTCGACTTCCTCGACCTTCTCATCTCTCGACTCGACGGTAAGATCGAAGACATCCAGAAAACGCACACACGACCACTTGCCAGCCAGAATTTCACTCGGGAGGACTCACGCCGGGGAGCTTGATGCCACAGTCACCGCACTTGGGAGCAGTGCCCTTCTTCTTGATGTGGAGGTAACGGAGCTCGCCGCCAGGAGTCTTGATGATGCGGACCTTGTTGGACCGCGTGTTGTACCTGTAGAACAAAACCTATCAATATCGTGTTTAAAGGCAGATCCGGATATGTCCCGTCGCGTCAAATATCATGCGATATGCCACCGAATTGAAGCGAACAACGCCGATAATGAAAGCGACGCAGGAAGCATAGTATTGTGTGAACTTCAGGGAGGAAATTTCAAACGTACGGGTTCCGTCTCCGCTGTAGAAAAAAAGGAAAATTAGCATTTCCTCCAAGTAGAAATATACTCAGTGTAAGAACTCACGTATTGCAATCTGTTGTTCGCCATTTTGATTGTCCTTGAACCTCTGAAACGGTGGTCAAGAGATTGGCGGCGGCGTCGTCGGTTGTCGTCGTTGTCCTCGTAGAATTCTCAAAGTCATCTGGATTTGTGTGGGTTTCGCTCGGAGCCCTGGAAGGCCGCGCTAGCGCCAATTTGGCGAGCCTGTGCTAACCCCGTTACGGACTAGCGTTTTTCGCGGAGAGCCGCCACCTCATGTTCAAGCTTGCCCATCACCAAGAAAGGAGCCAGAACAGCCTCTTCCATCACCCGTTGTGAGAAGGGGATCGTTCGGGAGTTGGGATTTTCTCCTTGGGGCTATCATTTCATCCCTTTGACACGAATATATCTTCATATCCATCGTTTTTGTCACATCCCGTCGGTGCTTTCGTCACGAGTTTGATGAATTTTCTCGACGTGGTTTGACGCGACTTTCCCCCATTATCAGAGTCGGCTAAGTCGACAGCGTCTTTCATTTATCTATCGCCATCACCATGGCATCGTTGCCTCCTCCCCCTCCCCCGGGATGGGGTGCAGCCCCTCCTTCCATGCCTTTGGCGCCGCCGCCGCCAGGGTACCAGCCCCCAGCGGATCCGAATGTCGCAAAGTTTGCCCAGAAGAAGAACGAATGGCTACGGACGCAGCGCAATCGGTTTGGAGAGAAGAGGAAGGGCGGGTTCGTTGAGACACAGAAGGCGGACATGCCTCCAGAGCACTTGCGGAAGATTGTCAGAGATATCGGCGACGTATCACAGAAGAAGTTCAGCAATGAGAAGCGCAGCTATCTCGGCGCGCTGAAGTTCATGCCTCATGCCGTCCTGAAGCTGCTGGAGAACATGCCCATGCCTTGGGAATCGGCTCGTGAGGTCAAGGTGCTGTACCATGTCAACGGCTGCCTTACGCTCGTTAACGAGACCCCGAGGGTCATCGAACCGGTTTTCCATGCTCAGTGGGCTACAATGTGGGTGTGTATGCGGCGAGAGAAGAGCGACCGCAGACATTTCAAGCGGATGCGCTTCCCCCCTTTCGATGATGAGGAACCTCCCCTATCGTGGTCGGAGAATATCGAAGACGTCGAGCCCTTGGAGCCGGTTCAGATGGAACTCGACGAATCCGAAGATGCCCCCGTGTATGAGTGGTTCTACGATCACCGGCCGCTGCTTGATACCCCTCATGTCAATGGACCAAGCTACAAAAGCTGGAATCTGTCGCTTCCACAGATGGCGACTCTCTTCCGGTTAAGTCATCAGTTACTTAGTGATGTGGTCGACCAGAATTACTTTCACATGTTTGATCTCAACAGTTTCTTCACGGCAAAGGCCTTGAACGTTGCCATCCCCGGTGGCCCACGCTTTGAGCCTTTGTACAAGGACATCGATCCCAACGACGAAGATTTCAGTGAATTCAATGCGATCGATCGTATCATCTTCCGAGCACCCATCCGGACAGAGTACAGAGTCGCCTTCCCTTTCTTGTATAATACCCTGCCGAGAAGCGTGAAAGTTTCCTGGTATTCTCACCCTCAAGTCGTTTACGTCCGGACCGATGACCCTAACCTTCCTGCTTTCTACTTCGACCCTGTCATTAACCCCATTTCTTCGCGCTCTGTCGCCCCCAAGAACATTACAGTCAGTCATGAGGATGAGATCTTTGGACCGGGAAACAACGAGGACGATCTCTTTGAACTCCCACCGGAGGTGCAGCCCTTCTTCGCTGACGAGGAACTGTACACTCCTGATACTGCCTCAGCCATCGCCCTGTGGTGGGCTCCTCATCCGTTCAACAAGAGATCAGGGAAGATGGTGCGCGCGCAGGACGTGCCACTGGTCAAGCAGTGGTACCTGGAGCATTGCCCCCAGGGCCAGCCCGTGAAGGTCCGAGTCTCGTATCAGAAGCTTCTCAAGACGTATGTGCTCAACGAGTTGCACAAGAAGAAGCCTAAGGCCCAGAACAAGCAAAATCTGCTGAAGACTCTGAAGTCTACAAAGTTCTTCCAGCAGACGACAATCGACTGGGTTGAAGCTGGTCTCCAGGTTTGCCGCCAGGGTTTCAACATGCTCAACCTCTTGATTCATCGGAAGAATCTGACCTATCTACACCTCGACTACAACTTCAATCTGAAGCCAGTTAAGACACTGACCACTAAGGAGCGAAAGAAGTCCCGGTTCGGTAACGCTTTCCACTTGATGCGGGAGATTCTGCGCCTTACGAAGTTGATTGTCGATGCGCAAGTTCAATACCGCCTGGGTAACATCGACGCTTTTCAACTGGCCGATGGTATTCTGTACGCGTTCAACCACGTTGGACAATTGACCGGTATGTATCGTTACAAGTACAAGTTGATGCATCAAATCCGTTCCTGCAAGGACCTGAAGCATTTGATCTACTACCGGTTCAACTCTGGCCCTGTGGGTAAAGGTCCTGGTTGCGGTTTTTGGGCCCCTGCTTGGCGCGTTTGGCTGTTCTTCATGCGCGGTATCATTCCTCTTCTTGAGAGATGGCTTGGAAACTTGCTTTCTCGTCAGTTTGAGGGTCGTCATAGCAAGGGCGTTGCGAAGACCGTCACCAAGCAGCGTGTCGAGTCGCACTTCGATCTTGAATTGCGAGCCTCTGTCATGGCGGATCTGATGGACATGATGCCCGAAGGTATCAAGCAGAACAAAGTCAACACAGTTCTGCAACATCTGTCTGAAGCATGGCGATGCTGGAAGAGTAATATCCCCTGGAAGGTGCCGGGGCTTCCAGCACCTATCGAGAATATTATTTTGCGATATGTGAAGAGCAAGGCTGATTGGTGGATATCCGTCGCACACTACAATCGTGAACGTATTCGCCGCGGTGCCACCGTGGACAAGACTGTCGCTAAGAAGAATCTTGGTCGACTGACTCGACTTTGGCTCAAAGCTGAGCAGGAGAGACAGCACAATTACTTGAAGGACGGTCCTTATGTATCTTCGGAAGAAGCCGTAGCGATTTACACAACCATGGTGCACTGGCTCGAGTCTCGCAAGTTCTCACCTATTCCCTTCCCGAGTGTCTCATACAAGCATGACACCAAGATTCTTATTCTCGCTCTCGAACGTCTTCGCGAGGCCTACTCTGTCAAGGGTAGACTGAACCAGAGCCAGCGAGAAGAACTCGCTCTCATTGAACAGGCATACGACTCTCCTGGAACCACGCTCGCCCGAATCAAGAGATTCTTGCTCACCCAGAGAGCATTCAAGGAAGTTGGAATCGATATGAACGACAATTACAACAACATCAACCCTGTGTATGATGTCGAGCCAATCGAGAAGATCACGGACGCCTACTTAGACCAGTACCTCTGGTACCAGGCAGAGCAGCGCCACCTTTTCCCAGCTTGGATCAAACCTTCAGATTCTGAGGTCCCTCCGCTGCTGACCTACAAGTGGGCCCAGGGAATCAATAATCTGTCGAACGTCTGGGAAACGGCCGATGGCGAGACGAATGTCATGATCGAAACGGAGTTATCCAAGGTCTATGAGAAGATCGATCTTACTCTCCTGAATCGTTTGCTACGTTTGATCATGGATCACAACTTGGCTGATTACATCACTTCGAAGAACAATGTGCAGCTGAGCTACAAGGATATGAACCATACCAACAGCTACGGTTTGATCAGGGGTCTGCAGTTCTCCGGTTTCGTCTTCCAGTATTATGGTCTTATGATTGATTTGCTGCTCCTTGGATTGCAAAGAGCCAGTGACATGGCAGGTCCGCCGCAGAGTCCCAACGACTTCTTGCAGTTCAGAGACCGTGCCACAGAGACAAGGCACCCCATCCGTTTGTACACTCGCTACGTCGACAAGATCTGGGTGTTCTTCAGATTCACTGCAGACGAGTCGAGAGATCTTATCCAGCGCTTCCTTACGGAGAACCCTGACCCGAACTTTGAGAACGTCATTGGATATAAGAACAAGAAGTGCTGGCCGCGTGATTGCCGTATGCGTCTGATGCGACACGATGTTAATCTCGGTCGCGCTGCGTTCTGGGACTTGAAGAACCGTCTGCCACGGTCAATTACGACGATTGAATGGGATGATACATTTGCTAGTGTGTACAGCAAGGACAACCCTAACCTGCTGTTCTCCATGTGTGGATTCGAGGTCCGTATCCTGCCGAAGATTCGCAATCAGAATGAGGAGTTCTCGGTCAAGGACAGTGTGTGGTCTCTGGTAGACAACACTACCAAAGAACGCACAGCCCATGCTTTCTTGCAAGTAACGGAGGACGACATTCAAAAATTCAACAACCGAATCCGGCAAATTCTCATGTCCTCAGGTTCAACCACTTTCACCAAGATCGCCAACAAGTGGAACACCGCTCTCATTGCGCTCTTCACGTACTATCGTGAAGCTGCTGTCTCCACCGTCAACCTCTTGGACACGATTGTCAAATGTGAGACCAAGATTCAGACCCGTGTTAAGATTGGTCTGAACTCCAAGATGCCCTCGCGTTTCCCCCCTGCGGTCTTCTACACACCAAAGGAATTGGGAGGTCTGGGTATGATTTCGGGTTCTCACATTTTGATTCCTGCCAGTGACAAGCGGTGGTCGAAGCAGACGGATACCGGAATTACTCACTTCCGAGCGGGTATGTCACATGACGAGGAGACTCTCATCCCTAATATCTTCCGCTACATCATACCGTGGGAGGCCGAGTTCATCGACTCTCAGCGAGTATGGATGGAATATTCTCAAAAGCGAATGGAAGCTCAGCAGCAGAATCGCCGTCTGACTCTGGAGGATTTGGAAGATAGCTGGGATCGTGGTCTCCCTCGTATCAACACTCTCTTCCAGAAGGATCGAAGCACACTCAGCTTCGATAAGGGTTTCCGTCTCAGAGCTGAATTCAAGCAATACCAGCTGATGAAGAGCAATCCCTTCTGGTGGACGAGCCAACGTCATGACGGAAAACTGTGGAATTTGAACGCCTACCGCACGGATGTCATTCAAGCGCTTGGTGGTGTTGAGACTATTCTCGAGCACACCTTGTTCAAGGCAACTGCTTTTCCATCTTGGGAGGGTCTCTTTTGGGAACGAGCATCGGGTTTCGAAGAGTTAGAATCCCCTTTATTCTTTATATTGTTGTGGAAATTTTGCTAATGAATGTTTTTAGGTCGATGAAGTTCAAGAAGCTTACCAATGCTCAGCGCTCCGGTTTGAACCAAATTCCTAACCGTCGATTCACCCTATGGTGGTCTCCCACGATCAACCGTGCCAATGTATATGTCGGTTTCCAGGTGCAGCTTGATCTTACAGGTATCTTCTTGCACGGCAAGATCCCTACTTTGAAGATTTCTTTGATCCAGATCTTCCGCGCGCACTTGTGGCAGAAAATCCACGAATCCGTTGTCATGGACTTGTGCCAGGTCTTTGATCAAGAACTCGAGCAACTGGGCATCGAAGCTGTCCAGAAGGAGACCATCCACCCGCGTAAGTCTTATAAGATGAACAGTTCGTGCGCAGACATCCTGCTCTTCGCAACAAACAAGTGGAACGTGACTAGACCTTCCATTTTGTTCGACACCAAAGACGTCTACGAGCCCACCACTACCAACAAGTTCTGGCTTGATGTGCAGTTGAGATACGGTGATTACGATTCTCACGATATCGAGCGATATGTCCGCGCCAAGTACCTCGACTACACTACCGATAGCATGAGTATCTATCCTTCCGCCACTGGTCTCATGATCGGTATTGATCTTGCATACAACCTCTATTCGGCGTACGGACAGTACTTCCCAGGGTTGAAGACTCTGATTCAGCAGGCTATGGCCAAGATCATGAAGGCAAATCCTGCCCTTTATGTACTAAGGGAGCGTATTCGGAAAGGTCTGCAGTTGTATGCGTCCGAAAGCAACCAGGAGTTCCTCAACTCTCAGAATTACTCCGAACTGTTCAGTCCGCAGATTCAACTTTTCATTGACGATACGAATGTCTACCGTGTCACCATTCACAAGACCTTCGAAGGCAATTTGACCACAAAGCCGATCAACGGTGCCATCTTCATCTTCAACCCTCGGACCGGTCAGCTGTTCCTCAAGATTATTCACACCAGTGTTTGGGCTGGTCAGAAGCGTCTTGGTCAATTAGCGAAGTGGAAGACAGCCGAAGAAGTTGCAGCACTTATTCGGTCTCTGCCTGTGGAAGAACAGCCTAAGCAGCTTATTGTCACTCGAAAGGGTCTTCTGGATCCCCTTGAAGTCCATCTGCTCGACTTCCCCAACATCTCCATCCGTGCCTCTGAGCTCCAGTTGCCGTTCCAGGCTGCCATGAAGGTCGAGAAGCTGGCAGATATGATTCTGCGGGCAACCGAACCACAAATGGTACTGTTCAACCTCTACGATGAATGGCTCAAGTCCATCTCTCCGTATACCGCCTTCTCCCGACTGATCCTTATTCTACGAGCCCTGCACGTCAACATTGACAAGGCCAAGATCATCTTGAGACCTGACAAGACCGTAATTACTCAAGAGCATCACATCTGGCCTACGCTCTCGGACGAGGATTGGATCAAGGTTGAAGTGCAACTTCGTGACTTGATTCTGAACGATTATGGGAAGAAAAACAACGTGAACGTGCAGAGTTTGACGAGCAGCGAAGTCCGAGACATCATCCTTGGTATGGAGATCAGTGCGCCTTCACTGCAGCGGCAGCAAGCCGCCGAAATTGAGAAGCAGCAGGAGGAAGCGAAGCAGCTCACAGCCGTCACGACGAAGACGCAGAATGTCCGTGGTGAAGAAATCATCGTCACGACCACTTCTCAGTACGAACAGCAGTCGTTTGCTTCCAAGACCGAATGGCGTACACGGGCAATTGCGACATCGAATCTTCGCACGAGGGCCAATAATATCTACATCTCATCAGATGACGTTTCAGAGGAAGGGTACACTTATATCATGCCGAAGAACATCCTTCGCCGCTTCATCACTATTGCCGATCTTCGAGTGCAGGTCGCTGGGTACCTCTACGGTAGCTCCCCTCCTGATAACGACCAGGTGAAGGAGATTCGAACCATCGTCATGATTCCGCAGGTCGGAAATACCCGAGATGTTCAGTTGCCTCACCAGTTGCCACAGCATGACTATCTGAACGGGCTTGAGCCTCTCGGTATCATCCACACTGTCTCTGGCAATGAGCCACATTACATGACCGCTATGGATGTGACTCAGCATGCGCGGTTGATGAATGCTCATCCATCGTGGGACAAAAAGACCGTCACGATGACAGTATCCTTCACCCCTGGATCTGTTTCCCTTGCTGCGTGGGGCCTGACACCTCAGGGTTACAAGTGGGGAGCTGAGAACAAAGACACCACGTCCGACCAACCCCAAGGATTCTCGACCAGCATGGGTCAGAAATGCCAACTGCTGCTCAGCGACAAGATTCGTGGATACTTCCTGGTCCCTGAAGATAACGTGTGGAACTATAGCTTCATGGGAAGCTCTTTCGGCAGCGTTGAAAAGCGACCTGTCTACGTCAAGATTGATACACCTTTGAGATTCTATGACGACCAACATCGTCCTCTGCACTTCCAGAACTTTGCTGAACTCGAGGACATTTGGGTGGATCGTTCCGATAATTTCGCTTAAAGCAAATACTGGTGTTGGGATTCACTTTTCTTCTTTCTAACTTGTCTTATTGTCCCGGATTTCAGGCGTTTATCCTCCTTGCAGTGTTCCATATTGTTTTTACTCAGAAAGCATGACCGAAGTTTGTTCTTTTTACCTTGGTGCTTTTTTTCAGGGCGACCATAATTTGAGCCATGGCCAGAAAAGCGAGGAACGATCATCTTTATGCGATTCAGACTACAACTTGAAATGAATACTGGGGCCTTGTATGTATGTACAGTAGTTAGTACAATGATCAGTTGGTTCACTGATATTAAATTCGATCTGCTCTGAGACTTGATTCGTTCTATCGAGGTTGATGTTTGCTTGATCCTTGATAAGCAGTAAGCAGTTCGACTACTACTCCATAGATGGATAAAGACAATTTTTTCTTAAAATTAGTAGGGGGCTATGGTGCAGTCTAGTGCAGGCAGATTCAAGGAATGGACTGGGCTGGAAGCCCCTTCAATTGGGAGATGGTAGATTGTTTGACGATGGCTTCAGATCATCCCACCAGCCGACCCACGCTACGACGACATCAACAACCACATCTTCCTGTCTATCTATCATTCTACCCAGCAGGTAGCTACAACCCAGCTCAGCCACTTCCCAAGGCCCCCGACATTCCTGCTTTTCCACTGTGGCTTCGTCTTCTCGACGACACTAACGCCATTCCTTCCGGCCGGATCCTATTACAGGCACTCATCACGGTGGCTTTGTATTATCTATCAATCTACGGATAAGCAAGCCATGGGGACCGAGCAACCTCAATTTTCCTTTTCCGGCCAACCAATTACGGTTGCTTTTGCGAGAGCGACGAAACTGTTTCACCATTGCCTCAAGGCCTTTAGAACCAAAGTCAAAATTCCATGCGGCGCAGTGAGATGCGGATGTCGGTGAAAATCCATCGATCGCAAAGCATGCCAAACACCGCGATCATATTCGCCAGTGTACGCTATAGCAGATTCTAATCAACCAAAGGATCTTGCTTACATTCCTTTCACATTCGCGTACAGATATCCCGTCAACATACCATGCTGATAGTGATCTCCACTGGTCTTGATGAAGCTGAAGAGGACGACGGTTGATCCTCGTCGCGTCCCCTCGACGAGTCACAAGTCACAGGTCAACGAACGCACACGGACCACAAGCCTTCTCGGAAACTAGGCAGTTGAACTCCGACCGTTAGAATGTCGGGGAGGGCTTACCCATCTTATCCAAGTTGTATTATTTTTCTTGATTTTTGAGAGAAACAGAGCCAAATAAACTCGGGAGACGCTCACTCGACCGCCCTTCGACGGTCTCAACCTTATGCTGCAGGGGACTCGGGTATTCCCCTGTCAGCTTTTGACAACAGTTCTTGCGAAAAAAGGAAAAGGAAATTGGAAAACGAAAGGAAATCGATCCAAAGAGAAGCAGGGGAGACTGTATATGAAAATAAAACAAAGGGAACCTTAGGTGGGTACATTTTCAAGTCACAAACACTAGCCTGCATGAGATACTACTATCTCCTGCTTGACAGCATGATAACTAGGCACCTATTCTGTCACGGATTCAAGAGTCTGGCATTTGCAGCTTGATTTTTGTGACATTACCCATGAGGCCCACACCGTTTTTGAGACCTACAGGATTTAGAGACCGGGATCGTTGTCTTATGCTCGAGTCAGAACGCTAGGCTGGAACTCCCTGGCAGGTCGCTGGTCCACCAAACGCCAGCCTTGAACTAGCTAGCAAGCCTAGCATCCTCCCCGCTAGTAGTCCTGATACGCTCTCACGGTCTCACCCCCCTCTTACCTCGTGGAAGTCTCGCCGGTTGCTCCTATGTGCCAGCGCCTTTCTCATCTATTGGCCTGTCATCTGAGTGGAGTTTTCTGCCACACAAAGTACAAACTTGTGTTGTCTGGACGCTCGACCAGGTTGCGTTGGCTATTTCGGCCTAACTAGTTTACGGCATGTCGGTATGTACCGTATGTATTTGGGGTGAATCCCTTAACCCGACGTCCAGCGTCCTGCTCATCCTCTTTCGTATCCAATAGGTGATCCTTAGAATATGCTAGCCCAGCCCTGGTGTATCAGCGGGCCTAGCTGTCTCCGCTCCTGTTGATCCTTGTAGACATACATGCATGGTGACAAAGAAGCTAAATATGAGACTCCGTGAGACTCTCTTTGTCTAGCTCAGTGTTTCAGGCTCAGTTGTTGCTGTCGGTGTGCTTCTTGCTCTCTTAATATCCCTAGAACCTGCCATACCTTGTCCGTAATCGGACAGCCTGGCAAGCAGCAAATAACCTCTCAGAGTTAAATTGCCTTGTCCGAGTACAGTCGTCATTGTATGCTTTAGGTTCCATCTGCAAGCTAGGTAAGCTTGACTGGAAAGGCAGATCCGTCGAATGGGCGATTTTCTTTCATTGTGCCGAACCTGTATCTGTCTGATTCTGGGATGTATGAGCCCCGTCTCTCCTCTACCATCGATTACCCTTTTCATTCTAGAACTTTTCTTCCTGTCTTCGCATCATTTATTATCGTCGACCGGCATCAAGAGGCTACGGCCTATTACCGAACAGGGTGTGTGACTTATGAGAGATTTTGTTTTGAGTATGTCTCGGCCTTTGTAATTTCTCTCTGGCTTTTATCTCCGCGTCCTTGCACCTTGAGTAACGAAAGGATCACCTCGAAAGTCCAATTTTCACAATCTAATCTACTGTGATGCCTGTGTCTGAGCTGTCCGTTGCCTCGATTCGGTAAAGCTGACCCATCGCGTCCAGCGCGTTGACAACCGAGCCCAAAACGTTCCATGTCAGAGACCCAACAGGCAAACACACCCTGGTAAGAGAAAACGGTCTCCATTTGCCAAGTTCACCCCAAGCAATCTATATAGCCTGGACCTTCATCAGATACTGAAGGCCTAAATGGCCGTCTTTGCCCCTGGACATTGCTTGACTCGAGATGCGTCACTCGGTCTTCAATTCGCGCCCACGGCTCATCATACTCTAGATATATATCATCATTTAAAACAGTGAAAAATCAACGCGTACCACATTGTTGACGACAACTCAAGGGCAGCACTGGTTTACTCGAGAGTCTCCCTGTCGTTGTGCATGGTGGAATCATCTCGTGTCGCAGCTTCTCGCATCAGCTAACGTTCGCATCGCAATCTCCGACATAAACGAGTCGTTTCCCTTTTACTTGTCGCAATAATCAGTCTCCGATCATCTTCTATACAGTCAGATCTCGTGTCGAAGCCTTTAATAAAAGATTGAATAGCCTGCCGGGGCTTCGGAGCCCTAGCAGAGCCGATGTATGTCCGTGACGCTGGCGGATCCGTACCGAGATTATGCCCTTGATTACGCCCATCATGCGAAACAAGAGGGCCATGAGAACGCACTCACCTACCAAACGCAGCAGTCGCATCTTCAACGTCATAAAGAGGCCAACCCTCCGTTCCCGCAAGGAAGCCCACACAACACGGCATACGAGCAACATCATGCAAGCACGACCGGTCTCCCAGCAGCAAATCCTGACATTTCCCAGGGCGTTGTTCTCACACCAGCTCACATGCTCCATAGACAGCTTCCAATGCAGTATACCCCTGCCACCTTCGAGATCCCACCAGTTCAACGCGGCAAGAAGCGACCCCTTTCCGAGACGGAGGGGGAGGGTGACTACGGCGACCATGGAGTTCGCCCGCGCTTGTCGGCGCTTTCCACGCATGCATCTACGGAGACGGCACAATCCCCAGGAATGCTCTTTTCTGTGCAAGGTGATTCTTCACAGCAACAAGCACACCATCAACAGCAGCAGCAAGCGCAACAACAACAACAACACCAGCACCACCACCAGCACCACCACCATCATCAACCGATGTCGAGCCATGGATTTGGGCCACCAGAGTCGATGGCGCTGCCCCAACAGCACCACCACCATCGTCTACCCCCGCAGGCATCGCTTCACCCTGCAGAGCGTCATGGCATGAATGCGGAAACGTCTCCTATGCCCTTTGGTCCACCAAGCGTGGTGGGCCAACCAGGTATGCCTGATCCGGCTCCCAGGCCTCGAGGCCCGAAACTTAAATTCACGCAAGAGGAGGACGCCTTACTGGTTGAGTTGAAAGAGAACAAGAACCTGACGTGGAAGCAAATTGCCGATTTCTTTCCTGGTCGAACGAGTGGCACGCTGCAAGTTCGTTACTGTACCAAGCTGAAGGCCAAGGATGTGACATGGACGGATGAGATGGTAAGCATTACTTTACCAGAGAGTCGATTCAATATATCAGGGGAACCATTGACATACTAACTGATCCATGTCTAGGTTCAACGACTACAGCGTGCGATGCAAGAATACGAGAATGATCGATGGCGAATAATCGCAGGGAAGGTTGGGAATGGCTTTACTCCAGCAGCTTGTCGAGAAAAGGCATCTCAGCTTTCAGGAATGTCTTGATGGATATCATATAGGATACACGAAGATGGGAATGATCAGTGATGCGTGGAATTCCTACTTCTTCTTTCTCGGATTTCTCCTTTTTCCCCTTATGTGACGGATGGACGGAGAGAAGCCGTGGCCGGCTATGGGAAGAGCTGATACGATATTGTGTACATATCTGTATTATAGGGATTAGAACAGTCTTTTGGATCTCGGACACTGCCATGCTGCTATGCGAGCGTCGACGAGGACATGACGCTGGCGCAGATATCATCACCACTCGAGCGGTAACCCTAAGCCCTAAACAGACTACCGGAAGGGGAAGGAATGCTATACTGGCATTTCTGGTGCACCGTAAAAGCTCCGCAGCCAATCAGGCGGGTCTGCTGAGTAAGACGCAGCGCACGACTCGGGAGGTTTGGGCGGCTCTCAGTCAGGTGCTCCAGTCGACGGCGGGCCGAAACGGCTTCAAACTCACCTCGAACCTCCAAACTCCCTCTCCACCAACCCTCCTCCCTCCCCTGGTCCAGCCGCGATTCCATCAATTGTCCAGGACAATGTTCCTCCAACGCACAGCTTTCGCCCTTGCCAGGCGCGCCCCTGTCAGAGCCATTGCTGCTCGTCCTTTTTCCTCCTCGGTCGTCCGCTGTACGTGTATCCAATGATGGCCAGCACCACCTCTATGACAACATCGTCCCTTGCGCGGCCAATTGGGTCTGCACAAGGCAATCGATAATCAGTTTGTCGACAATTATCAATGGTACTCTGACTAACATGGGGGTTTTTCGTGTTTTAGGCCAGAAGAAGTATGAGGTGAAGAAGGAGGGCAAGATTATTCCTTTTGAAGGTTGGTGATAAGATGATCCGTCCGGCCCTGTCAGGCAACACTACGACAATGTCGAAAATATTGATCACTTGTTTCTGTCGAGAGCTACTCACTAGTGCTATGCAAAGTGTCACTGGTCTGGTTCTCGGTCTCGTTTTTACATTTTCGTCATACTGGATTTCGTTGCCTTTCCCTCGGCTACAACGCCCATTGTGAACAAAGCATTGTGCTGACACTTTATGATTAATTTGCAGATATCAAGGAGGAGTCGGACCTCATTCCTCCTGGAGCTAAGCCCGGAACCGTCCCCACGGACATCGAGCAGGCCACCGGTCTTGAGCGTCTGGAACTTATCGGAAAGATGCAGGGCATTGACATCTTCGACATGAGACCCCTCGATGCTTCCAGAAAGGGTATGCGGACCTCCTTGCTTCAATTGAGTCGTGGGAGCAGCGTGTCGCGTGTTTGAATCGAGGCTAACGAAGCTTGCCTATTTAGGAACCCTTGACAATCCCATCATTGTCAAGAGCGCTGGTGACGAGCAGTACGCCGGTTGCACTGGATTCCCCGCAAGCTCCCACCACACCGTTTGGCTGACGGTAAGTATTGGGCACTTCATGGTTTCTTTGTGCTCCCACACTGCGCAGATCGCTAAGACATATCTTCTTTCTCACCATAGGTATCTCGTGATCGTCCCATTGAGCGCTGCGGCGAGTGCGGTAATGTCGTCAAGCTGGAGTATGTTGGACCTGAGGAGGACCCCCATGCTCGTAAGTTCCCTTCCCTTATATCATATATCTCCTTGCCGTCCATTTTTTGCTGTTGTTTTTCGGCTCCTTACATATTTCTCCGCAGACGAGCACCACGACCACCACCACCCCCCTCACGAGGAGGTCAAGACTTTCGCCGACTACGTCAAGCCTGAGTACTGGTACCGGTAGATATTCCATGCTACGAGTATAGTGCGATTGTCCTGCGGCCGTTTACTCCATGGAAAAGGGCTAGGAGACGAGAACGGAACGATAAACAGCAAACGTTTTTTTGACCGTTTACTTGTTACGTGTCTAAGGCGATTGTATTGTCACTGTTGACCCCTCCCTGTGATCTTCCTTTTTTTTTCTGTAGAATATAGTCGAAGTTGATTGAAAGGAGTGCGGTTGTTGTTTGTCTTGTGTAGCACTTTTCTCTTCTTTCTAGGACGATTGCTTTCCTGTAGATTGTCTTCCATGACAGACTTTGTCAACCGTCAAGTCTACGCAAGATGGGAGAAGGACGCGACACATGCGATGATGCAATCATGCTGGATGGCATGACATGACTAGTACGGAGGATGGAGTATGGCATGATCTACGGAGAATCCGGGAACCGGAAGTAGCCCGAATCCCTGTACTCTGGTCAATGGCGCGATCGTGAATCGAGCATCAGCAACATGAGGTCTGGATTTCAGCGACGGAACGAATCGATAACCAAAATCATCAATCGCATGATTGCTATGGAATAGGCGTGTATAGCTGTATAGCATTAAAAATCCAAGGAACCAACTTTTCAGTGTTAGCCCCACGGAAACCTCTTCTTGGGTTTATAGTCTTCTTCTAGAAGGCGTATATCTCTATTTGTTCGTTCGTGACAACGTCCCGTCGGCGTCCAGTTACTAGGGGACTACCGTTTGAGCCAGCGAAGTTCAATGTACCGCAGGGGAGGATAGACGAGGCCCGCCCATGTGAATCCGACATAGTTGCCCATCTATAGGAAGTCAGGAGGAATTTCACAGGTATGAAGACAGAAATAGCACTTACATCTGCGCCATATTCCCCCACCAACTTGGCAATGGGACCGATGTACCAGTACTGGGCCATACAGAGTACTGCACCGGCCCAACCGACGAGGAATGCGATGAAGGCTGCAACGCCCACGGGCAGCTTGGACGGGTCATTCCAGGCGTACCAGTTGTATCCGCTGCGCAAGCGGAAGATGAAACGCTCTTCGAGAATGATGGCGATCCAGATTGCAACCCAGTATCCCATAAGCGCGAGGAAGTTGGTGAAGATCTCGGAGAGGTGGCTCCGCCCTGCTAGCGCGCAGACGATGTAGATGACCACGCCAAAGGTGTTCCAGATAGCGCGAGGTACCTTCTCCGCGTAGCGGCCGAGGATTTGGAAGTCGACGCCGGCAGAGTATGTCGGGGCGACGGTGTTGGCGATCAGGCCGAGGGCGACGACTACGGAGCAGAACTTGCCGAATCCGTGCAGAGGGCCGAACCCTTCGACGATGAGGGCTCCTGCACCCTTTGCGTATGCTGCGCTATACTCTAGGTGGGAAGGTATACCGGAGGCGAGCCCAATACCGGCGAGCAAAGCCAGAGTGAAGGAGACCATCAGGCCAGATAAGGACAGGGAGAAGATGGCCAACTTGGAGGTTCCTTCTGGATAGTAGACGAAAAAATCTGCCGCCAGGGGTGCGTAGGTGATGGCAGCACTCACGCAAATGGAAAAGAACGATAGCCTGATGCTGTCAGACTCGAACAAAGACTTTTTTCGCCATACGGAAACAAGGACTCTAGAACTTACCGATTCCCAATGATTGTGCGAGGATCTCCTACCGATGGCGTCGACAGGTCATACTTTGTGGCGGAGACGCCGAACAAGATGCAGACGACGATCAACTGGGGGAGGAAGGCGTAGCTTGATACATTCAGTGTTCGTCTGAACAAATATTCCAAGCTTCACATACCGCTCATAGTAATGGAAGGCATCAATGCCAAAGGTAGCAACGACCCAACTTATAATAGCGATAATCACGATACCTTTGTCTTGTTAATTCCGAGGACAAGCATCGACAAGCGACAAGTTACTCACCAACGGCAACTGACAGATTCCCATTCGGTGAGACAGCAGACAAGATTTGGCCTCCAACTACGCAGTCAATGAGGCAATACCCGAGCATCTGGATCAAGTTCAGGATCACTACGATCTTGCTAGGCCACCATCCCATTGCATAACGCCCAAAAGCCTGCATAACTGTCAGAAGAAGCTGCTTATCGCGCAAAACCCCTTAGAGGAGATGAGAACATACCATGGTGCGAATTCCAGAGATAGGTCCTCGAGTAGCCACCCACGACGACACCACAGAACCAAGCAATGCACCCAGAACAGCACATAGCGCGGAATCAAGGAAGCTAAGCCCGTAAATAACAGGGCCCAACATTCCCAAAGTGATGTTGTTCGCTGCCAGATTGATCGAGACCCAGAGCAGGAACGCTTGGGTGTAGGAAACCCAGGAGAGCTTTTTCATGCGTTCACCCTCATGCACTCGTTCGATTCCGCGAGCCTCGAAGTTATACTCGACGAGCTGTTGCTCGAACCTCCTAAGGTACATGGCCACGCGAGACGGAATAACGCGACCATTGGGTCTCTCGCCAGGGGTTTCACCATCCTTGGCAACATAAGGAGTCTGTTGCTCATCGGAACGGAAGCCCGAAAGCTCCTTTTCGGAGTGAATCCCTAGCGAGGGATTTGCGATTTCAGACGACATGCTGTTACGCTTGAGTTAGTATTCAAATCCGATTGAAAGGGCTAGAAGCTCAAAGAAGCGCGCATGAGTCCTTTCGCTGGAATTATCCAGATCAAGTTCAACCGTATAATCTCAGAACGACAGCAGCGACGACCACATGTACCCAGGGTCCATTAGCGTCAACGAGGCCACAATCTGATGATGTGACTGACGGCAATGGCAACCAGAGGATATGTGAAACGCAACACTGAAGTCGAACACCGGTCTCCATGCAGGCAGATTATCTAGATACCTTGATCGGCAGACAAAACCTGGCTACTCGTCTTCATGATAGGCTTGATAGCTATCTCTTGCAGATTTAGGAAGACAGGAGAGAGGTACTGGAATGGTGCTTCTGGGCTCAATGGAGATTGAACCGGTGTGAGACTCAATGACCTGGTGAGAGAGGGAAGGAGGATCTTTTGAGTCAGCGAGTTTTGCTCCGATGAAGGCTTGTCTCCAGTCTCCACACCTTGACGGAGTGAAGTGCTGCTGAGAAATATGTGGGGAATCGGATCGATATGCCAATGAGCGCCAGCCTCTTGCCTTTCTGACAAAATCGATGAGTACAACAAGTCAAAGAGGAGAAAGAAAAGAAACAGAACAGAGTCGAAGGAGGGGGGATTCAAGGAAGGTTCTCGGTTCTCCAACAATTTATTTCCCGCCGCGGGAAACTTTTTTTCGGCTTCGAAACGTCTTTGCTGGTCTCCGCCATTCGGCCCTTGGCAAAATGGTCTCTTCGCCGTCTGATTCTCAATGGGACGGTTGATCAAATTTTGAAGTACAAGATAAACAACAGATTAAGTAGTGGATAATGGAGACAGATAGTTTTTTTGGCTTTACCTCGATTGCCCGCAATTCCCCATGCTCAGCGCTTGGAGAGCTTGGGCCATCCAAGCCCTACGATATGCTTTATCGTCTTAGTAAAGTGAGATATGAGGATACCAAGCAAAGGGGATTAGAAACTGACGGCTCGATAGGGATGTCTTAAGCAATCACATTGATCCTAGCACATGCATAACTTGGCAGGGAATTGCATATGATTGAAAATGAACAAGTGAAGTCAAGGGAATATAGCGAGCAGTAGAAGAGCGAAGCCGAAAGGAAACCCAACGAGACGAAAAAACATAGACTGGATAAATAAAAAGTGACAAACTCCGTGAGCCTGTGCCGTTCCTAACCCTTGTTACCGTGTCATGCTCTCTGTGTGCCAACCGGGAAGCTCCGAGTTCGATATATAGATAGCTGCATCATTACCCTGCATGAAATCATCACGTCGTTGAATGTCATATCACGATCAAAGATTCTTGAAATGCTCCTTCGCATATTGCTCGCAAGCCTGTTTATATACAGTGATTTAGTATTTGACATCGTCACACAAGTTGGAGGAAGAGGATACTGACTTTGGCGGGCTTTCCAACCTTCTGTCCGATGACCTTCCACTTGTTGGCCTCGTATTCTTTTATTGCCTCCCGTAGTGCAACAGACTGAATGGTGTCAACACGCAAAGATCATGCAATAATCTGTCAAACAGTACCTCTTCTTCCGCGAACTCGGCGTAATGCATATCCTGTGACCGATATGAGTATCATGTTCGGGCTCATGGGAGTGAGGACAAGCGCCCAACCTTGTACCAGTGCTTTTTCACACTACCCTCAGTTCGGTTGGGAAAAGTCTGCGGGTTTCCCAAAGGACGAAAGAATCAGCGAAGAAAGTCCATCAATATGGAGTGGACCATCGGAACGGACCTTGGCAATCTCGCTCCAGCTGCGACCCGCGTCGCGCATTGTCTTGAGTCTCTGCTCTTCCTCCGCCGTCCAGGGCGTATTGGTCCGTCCTTTCTTCTTCGGAGCCGCTTCTGGGACGCTTTGGGGATTCTGTGTCGCATCTCCCGAAGCAGAAGTGACTGGTGCAGCCATGGTTGCCGCGGCAGTCGACTGGGGTGAAGAGCGGCGTTTGCGGGAGTTCTGAGGCGGCGCCACCTGAGCCGGGGGTATAGGAATGCCCTCGTAAGCAGGAACTCTCTGGAAAGGGCTGATTTGTTGCTGTGTTAGGAGTTGTGGTGGTACGCTGGTGGTGATAGATGTCTTGATGCGCTTGGATGTTGGAGGCGACCTAGTCGAAACGACAATGAAGAGAGACTCAAGGTTAGCAAGTGAGACATGCTCCTTTCCCGCCATGAGCGGAAAGCATACCAAGAAACACGCTTATGACATGCACATGTATATTCCATGTATATGGAGTACACCGGAAAGGGGAACAAGGTCCTTTTGCTGCGGCGCAGGACAAGAAAAAGGTCACTTACGACATGTTGGAAGATACACCGCTGTCCCAGTCACGCTGCGACGACTCATCTGTCAATACACATGCTTAGGAGATTAGCACATCTGCTACTGACAGGAGTTTGTGTAGATTGGCCGTCAAATCTAGGGAAGTGGGCTCCTTTTGTTACACTAGACGCGGTGATGACACGGGCGCATCCCACAGAGTGGCAGTAGCGCCGCATAAAAGGAAGGAGGGAAAATGAGCGAAGCGCAGAAAGGAGCGACCGGAGGGTGTTACATGCATGCATGCATGTACTGCATGTATGCGAATAAGTCCAAAAAGAGAGTGCTGGGATGGAGTGGGTAGGGAAGGGAGGGTTCAGAGGGAGGTAAGTGAGGGAAGAGAGAGAGGGATGTATAAACAGGTTTAGGCACAGTCACAGGAGTAGTTCTCTAGCATCTTAGGATACATTGGCTGAAAATAGTACGGACTGACTCGATGTTGTTGACTGGAGTCGATGATGATAAGACACTCTTTGTCAGGACCCGGTGGAGATACAAGAGAGAACGGAGAGGAGTGTGAGGTCAGGGAGAGGCTTACTGGTCGTCAGAGTTCATTTTATTGGTATCTTTATCTTCAAGATGAGTAAACGAGGGGAAACATGAGAAGTATTAACCGGAGCTGAAGAGTGGGTAAGGGTAATAGTTATCGCGTAGCAGAGACAGTTACATTCGGAGGTTGAAGAAGCAGCAGTGGGAGGAGGAGTAGAGGTAGAGGCCGACCATAAACAAATAGGGGAGACGGGAGGGAAGCGACACGGGGAAAGGAACTAATACTAGGTAATGGAAAGTGAGCAGTAAGAATCAGCAATTCATCCTTCTCTATAATGCTAAACGCCAGATCCAGTAACCGTCAGCTAATCCAAAGTACCTATGAGCTACAGTGCCTAGAACCAGGTTGGTAAAGTACGTCAACTAGCTACATTACATACATCTGAAAAGTACTTGGAGTTACGGACTTACATATACCTCATCATCAGTAAGCTACGCATAAATCATTAATTTATTGATGATAGTAAGAGATGATAGGTACCTTTGGCTCAAATTCAGCGGAGGATTGAAGGAAGACAAGTGATAGAAAAGACCAGGGGAGCATCGAGAATCCATCCTCCATTCATTATTCTTTATTCTTTATCATTCATTCCCGCTCTCTCCGAATCCAGTTGCTTGCTTTTTCCCCTCTGTGCCTGTGCCTTTGGACAGTGCTAGCCAATGAACATCAGGCGCTGAAAAAGGTCATTCTCATGAGACAAGAGACCATCACTTTTTATTGCTTGCATCCCACCAACGAGTATTTCTGTTCTTACTGTAATGGCTTGAACCTGGGACTGACTCTTGTAGCATGTGAGATAAGCAGGATTCACGACAAGCTACACCCAGTATCTTCTCCAACATGTCCAAAGCACGGCTGATGACTTAGTGCTTTATTTCCGTAGACAACTTAAGACTTGTATACAAATACCGATCCTTCATCCATAGCCTCTGTGACCTCATTTCTATCAAGGTCAACAAGCCAGCTTGATCATCCCTGAGGTCACAACCACTTAGATGAGGCAACGAACGAGCCAAGACAAAGACGAGAGCAGGCGGCTGGATTTGTCCTGTGGAAGTTGCGATCCGGTAAACAACAAGTAAGAGAGGCAGTAGCTACATTGCAAGCATAGTAGAATTGAGGACAAGTGAGGGGCCAGTAATACATTGTTGGGCCAGCTACTTTACTGAGTATTCCTTCTGTGGTGATTTGAAAGAAACCAAATGGATCGCAGGAACTCTGGAGAACTCTGCATATCCAGTACTGCCCTGAAGCCCCAAAGCGACCGCAAGGCATGGGAGTACAGCACTACAACCTCAAAAAACCCAAGATGCTCACGTCCATTTGTGTATTGTATGTATTGCAATACCTTCTCCTCCGTACCTAAGGTAATCACAGTCCAGCCAGCCCTGTACGCTGAGCGTCAATGCTCCAGGCAAGTGCGGGGTAAGCTGAAGGCCTCGACCAGCCAGAATCCCACCAGCCAGTCAGACAATACGAAGCTTGTCATTTGACGACAGAACGATCTGCCTGTCGATATGTTAGAAAATTGCGTCCATCAGTGAGTTGATCCGTGATATGGGCGGTCAAAGAGTTTAAGATAGTACAGTAGTTTGAGCTGCTGATCACAAAAAGATAAGCATTACCCTCGATTTATCGAGATCTACATGAGGTAAGCACTCATACTCCTCTTTATATCGATGATCGAGCCGTTGGGACTCCATATAAAGGCCCATTCTCGCACGCGAACGTCATCAGGGACTGATATGCAGGACAAGGCATGTCGAGCTGAATTTCGAAGCACCGGCATTCTTTCGAGTCAAGCGCTTGGTGACTGTGCTTATCACAGAATGAAGAAGAGGCCGAGATATACCGAGATATACGGCAAGCGCATCAAAAGCATTCACTTAACCAGTACTCTTTGCAGAGATTTAGTAGCATCGCAGTATCTTCTATTTTCCTGCCACAAGTTATGCTTATTTGATCTTTAATAGGCATATTGCCGAAGTTTCCAGTATGTTAGGTATGACATGCATTATGAGCGAGCCTCAGCCCACCAAGCTGGTAGAGCTGGCAGAACCTTCAATAGGACGATGGCACGACGCAATAATCCCGTCTCGGCAGCAAGATCGCCTAGCGCTGTCGAGTTAGCGAGTCTCAGAAGCTCAGTATATTGAAGATATAGCAAGACATGAAGAGCAAAAGCACAGCTGCTCGCCAGCACGGTCTTAGTCCATCCTAGCTTTCAAATTGTTTGAATCCTTCTCGTCGCCTTCAGCAAAAACAAAATCCGATTTCGAGAAGGAGATTGTTTGTTCAGAAAAGTGTTACCTGGTTGATTGAAAACCTATGTTTGCGGAGTGCTGTACCAAGAGCTAGATAAGGATCGACGTCACGGGCAGTTACTCACGTGATGAGCAACGCGGCCCCAAAGTTCTAAGACCACATTGGGTAAAGTCAGATGGGCGGTGGATCACAGAGAGGAGAAGCTGAGATAACAGATCACGACTGCTTTATCACTTGTTACGTACCTCGATCTCTGCTTCTCTTTCACCAGTGTCACCATGCCTATCCACATTTGATTCTTTAAAGTGATCGTCTCTCCTATACAGACTTCTTCCTTTCCTCATCCATACCACCTGACGAGGATTCCTAATTGATATCTCGCTGCCTAACAGGTTGAGCTACCGCCGCAACTAGATTGTCTTATCTGGCCTTGGCCTCCCGTGAGGAGTCACAACACAACCTCAAGCTCCAAAAGTTGTCTTCTCCACAAACGAAGCTTCAGTAACTAGATTACCTGAGTGTTTGCGTCAATTAGCTGAACTGTGTCGATGGTAGTCTGGACGGTGACTCTCCAGACTGTCTTTCACCGGCTTTCCATCAGAGCACGAGTCGAGCTCCCTCAAGCTTCGGAGAATAAACCAAGATGAGTATGAACGTCTTTCGCCTGTTAGGCGATGTGTCTCACATATCGTCGAAATGCATCTTGATGTGGGCCATTCATCGGAACAAAAGTGCGGAAGGTATGTACAGACACTCCCTCACCATAGGGATAGGAACGTGCAATTGACACTTCGATTCTGAATGACAGGTGTCTCCCTACTCACACAGATGCTTTATGCTGTTGTGTTTGTCACACGCTACCTCGATCTGTTCCGAGGGAGCGGTTGGAGGAGCTTCTACCTCGTTTTCTTCAAGTTTTTCTATATATTCTCTTCTTTCTACATCATCTTTTTGATGATGAAGGTTTACCCACGGACGCGTGAGAGAGAGAGGGCATGGAAAATGGCTGTTGGCTCCGTCGTGGTTTCTCTTGTCCTTGCGCCGATTGTGACTCCTATTTTCGACGATAAAGAGCTCTTCAAACATCACTGGTTCACAGAGGTGGGTCTAGCACACAGAGATCTTGTTGCCCCAGTGCTAATTACAAGTGTGATGCAGACAATGTGGTCCTTCTCTATCATCCTGGAATCCGTATGCGTGCTTCCCCAGCTCCTGCTACTCCGCCAGACTACCGTTCCTACGGTCATTGACTCATACTATCTCCTCGCCCTGGGCTCTTACCGCGCGTTCTACATACTGAACTGGTTTGTGAGAGGGTTCGGCTCCGAGAAACACTGGGATCCGATCGCGATGATTTTTGGTATCCTTCAAACTGCGTTCTACGTTGACTTCGCTTGGGTCTACTATTCTCGACAGCGCGTCAAGCTTCGAAATGGCGGTGTGGTCGATTCGGAAGATTACAGTAAAAGCTGGATAGTCAACAAGGTGTTCAATATCAGAAGACGACGAGAAAGCCTGGACGAGGAGCAGACCCTTACCGGAGAAGGAGTGGAAGGGGACAGGGGAGCCGGTGGTGATAGGCCTAGCAACAACCGCTGGGGTGCTCGCGGCATTTCCATCTCGGCGGACGACACCTTGGATGAGCACAGCCGGCGCAAGCCCGGGGATGCGGATAACGAAGGCTTAGAGGGATTTCTCCAGGATGAGGATGACAGTCTGGACGACCACACTGATGGGCATAGCCCATTGCATCATGCACCGGTCGCTTCCGATCGCGACTAATATCGCTGTTGATGGCGATACTTATATATAGAAACCCTGCAGCAAGTGGATAGATCTCCCTTGTCTCAGTGTCTCTCCGGCTTTGGAGTAATCAGTTACTGATTCTGGTAATGTTTTGGAAGTTATGATGTATAGTGGCTCAAGGCGCAATCATCGATCAATGCTATTTTTGATAAACAGGCAGTTAGCCTTATCTACTTTTAGGATATTGATGAGATCATGAGAATCATACGGATCTTTTGGTTGGATCATCGATTTAAAGTAGTGCGGAGATCCATGGTAAGGTCAGGCTCTGCCAACCAAGCTGTCATTACAGTCATTTAGTCTTTTGATGCACGGTTGCACCCTGAAACAAAAGCCAAAACAGCATCCGGTGTTTCAGAGTTATTCTGAGCCAGTGCTGCGCCAGGGCATAGCCACCGTGTTGCAATTCTATCCATTCAAGATGCAAACAGGCGACGAAGAGTTGATACTTGAGAAGGGTTCAATCCTTCTCTCGAGAAGAAGAACGCCTTGCAAGGTGGACAATTCTACTTCGAGTATCAATGTGATACAGTTTTGTCCATCCATCATGAACCCATCATGACGAGAGACAGTTCGGCTGCCTTTCTGTCTTACCGAAAAGGGACTAGATGAAATCTTAGCACCGCCTGCCGAAATCCTGCGAGATCACGTGTTGCATGGCTTGCTTTCATTCCGATGATTTCAAAGCCAGAAAAATGCCAGAAAATAATGCTGGGAGAAAGGAATGACAAATCTCTCGAAATTACCAACAGACGAAGAGGGCTATTCTGATTTCTGACGGATGGTAATCTCGAGTCTCGACGAGGGGCTCAGCTGAGTCGACCTTGATCACCTTCAGACTTTCAGCGGGTCATCCTTTATTTCTTAGCAAACAGTTCATGCTCTCTAAGCGCCAGGGCCAACGCCATCCCGGATATACGGTTGACTGGAAAATGACGGCTCAGCCGACTGGCAGTAAGCACGTCCTCTGGCGCGTATGCAGCATAATCTTCGTGGGACACGTGGTTCCGAATGGAAGGATGCAGTGAAATAACGCTGGGAATCTGGCACGCTGCCACTGACCACCATTTCACGGAAAGCTTGCTAGTCATGCAGCTAAACAGCTAGTAGTGGTGCGCAATTACGGGAGATTGATGAGGCTTCAAGCCAGGCTCTGCTTAAAATCTCACCCTCATGGCTCAGGCTTTAGCACTAATCCACTAGCTAGTTTAGCTCAGTCAGATCAGGCGTCTAAGACCTTCTTGGAGCCCATTGAACAAGCCAAATCATCCGGGGTTTGCAGCCGCAATTACGAACAAGCGCTTAATGGCCCGTTATCCGTGGATCCCTGTCTGGCTTAGGAGTTAGGACATGGTCCGTTCCTTGATGGACCTGTCGTCCCTGACAAAGTCCAAATGAGTTTATAGTAATGATTCCTTGCTCCATTAAGGCGTGCTGAGCAGCCAATTCTGTACCCTGACCCCTTAGCCGTCTAGAAACAAGGACGTAGTCTCGCTCTTCTGGGACTTTTAGGCCCCCTCCTTTATATTGCATCCGCTTACTGGCTTCATCAAGAGCGTCCAATTTCTATACTACTCCACTAACTAGTCAGTCCTTCGACGTCTTTAGCGCTAACCCCTTAACTATCATTTGACTCCTGAGCCTCAGCAGCGGGCCACTAAGCACCTTGATGGCATTCAAATGTCATTCTACAGGTTCCCGTCTCCCCTTCCTGGGCGATCCGATGCATTGGAACTTTGCTGCCGCAGCTACCTTTACATCGATCAGGGTGGACCAAATTCTGATGTCTGCGCCCCGAGAGTTTGGGGGCTGGAATCTTCGCTGTCATGTCATCGCGAGAGAAGATATTGCTTTCCTTTGATAACAATTCGGACCCCATCTCCGGGATAGCCAGGCGCTTAAATGCAGAGCCATCGTCGTGTCTACACCTCTCGTTACGAGCATCTTTGTGCGGCACAGTGATAGTCGGCGGTATATGTGATGCTTTCCAGAGTTCTTTTGGCCCGTCGACGTTAGATTGACTTGGATCTGGGCCTGCCTTGCGAGGCACTTCGACCACCTCTTGATCATCCCAACAGGTGTATATGAACCTGGGTCAGACTTTGGTGGACGGTCGTCCGTCTGCAAACCATTTCCATTCCTCAAGAAATAAAATCAGGTGTCTTGCAAAAGTGGCTGCTCTGAGGTCGTCGTGTTGGAACTTTATACTACTTTCAGTCGATCATCCCTCCTGCCTCTTGCCGCCGACTCCTGTTTCGTCCTCCTGATTGTTTGATTAACCGTTTCATCTTTCTCGCCACACATCAGTCCATTCGTTCTCTGTCTGGTCTAAGCGCGTGCCAAACGTTGCTCTATGTATCGCCAAACTCCTTCGGGGTTCGCCGGCCACATGCCCTATGGCCAGGCCACTCCAGCACATGGTGATGGATTGGATGAATACTATGAGGCATTACATCCTCAGTGGTCCGCTGTTGAAACAGTAGGCCAATCCTCCGCGATATCTGTCCTGTGTTTCAGCTGGCTGACCAACCGTTTACGCTGCTTAGTCTCCATACTTAGCAATGAACCATCCGAACTCGACTACTGCATCTGCCTATCCGTCTGCCGCTATCTTAACACCAATCAGTCTCCCAGACAGCTCCTTTGTGCATGCAAGACCGAGCCCGGTTCTCAGTCATCGTTCGCAAGAATATCAGTACAACATATCCGAAACAGTCGCGCCGCATGGGCTCGGGATCACTGCACCCTTTCCAATTAATTTCCCACGAACAGTGACGGCGGGTCTGGGGCACGCTAGAGATGAATATAGAGATGAATACGACTTTGGCCATGCTGAAGCTACCCTGTCTCCACATCCGCCTCCAGCAAAACGAGTTCGCAGAAGCAGCTCGAAAGCCGGACCTTCGGGACCTTCGGGTCGCGAAACCCCCATCCAGATACTGCCTCATCCTGAAGGGCTCCAGCGACTAGAGCAAGAACGACGACAAGGCCATTTTGATCTTCATCCGCACCACAGGTCTCGCGCTCCAGGCCGGGGCCGGCGCGATCCGCAAGCGGAAGAAGAAGATGCCTTTGTCGAGGGACTGCGAGAACAGAACCTGGCATGGAAAGTCATACGGGGGATGTTTCGCGAAAAGTTCAACAAAGATGCATCGGAAGCACGCCTCCAAATGCGGATGCTGCGCCGCCGCAAAGAACGTCTAGCGCAGTGGGATGAGAATGATGTGAGTATGTGTGTCATGACTCTGTCCTCTAATTTCTTGCAATTTACTAATGATCAAGTGCTCCAGATCCCACTTCTCGTAAGAGCTCGAGATGATTGGGAACGTGAAAAGTATCATTACATTGCTCAAAAGGTGAGATCGTCCAGCTGCTTTTTCGTCATGCATGCTCTGCGAGCTAACATTTGACGATGTAGATGATGGAGCTAGGTGCTAGAAGGACATACACACCGCGGCAGTGTGAGGCTCAACTTAAAGACATGGAAGCTGAAAACCGAGAACGTGCCAATGCCTCGGTATCGCCAATGACAGAGCGCTCACGGGGTCGGAAACGTCCCAGGGTCAGCAGCGACACGGGGTGATAGTTTCTCCTTTTGGCTGACATCCACAATCATGGTACAGAGGCGCATTGATTTGATCTTCCACAGAGCCACAGGGGTGGAAATGGCATTTCTGATTAGCGGGGTTTGGTGCAGCGCATAGCATAGCATTTTCATTGCCTCAGTGGCAGCATCTCTTTTGCATATTCTTCATGGTCATATACCTTTTATACGACTCATGTAGAGACATGTCGATATGATCGACCATGAGCACGTCTATTGATCATACGAATACCAATACAGCCCTCCATACTTTGTATCTTCGAAAACAATGCCAATATTTGCTCTCGCGGGCACTCACTACAGTCCCCGCAAGTGTGGAAACAGGCCGGATGTACTTCGCACACTTAGCTGTGCGAACTGCTCCGAGTCCTGCATCTCAATAATGGAATCTAGAACCTGCTGAGAATCATCTGTTCTCCCAAAACCTGATCAGGCCCCATGCATGCATAAAACCATCTGCGGCTGAAAACCTGAAAACCTGTATCGGGCGGCGCATGCGCATCCATTATAATATTAATTCCCTGCAAGGATTTAGACTACGCCATGGCGGTGGGGGCTACAAGTCAGATTAACGACGCTCCACTCAGCATGCGGCGTAGGCGCTTAACCTGCCGGACGTGCAGCAGACCCCGTGCAAAGGAGTGGTGAGCCGTGCTTGAGTTTCAGACGTGCGGCTAAGGACGAGGTAAGAGCTAAGAGTGTTATTGCGGGCTAGACGGGCTATTTAGGCTTCAGCAGCTCAGCCTACGTAGGAGGTACATGTTCGCGGAGACTGACACGGATATATACGCATATGGGGATTGGGGACTTATTTCCGTTGTAGATGTATGTGGATGGAAGATGATGGTATAGAGTCGTCGTCTATGATCAAAAATGTAATCGCTAGTACGAATAGGCCGTCGAGATCTGTTTAAGGTGGCCGTCATGTCTGCCCCCAATTCTGCAGACAATGGATATATGGACATGGATTTCAGTTGCGCTGGATCAGCTAGCTCCAGCGGTTTCGGTTTCTTCGTCCGATTCAAAGTCCTCCTCGGTTACTGGGAACGTGCACAAAGCGGCAACCCCTCCCAATCCATCCAGTCTTTTCCCGCTCTCATGGTCGGAGCTGAGTACACGCACATCGCCCCCCTCGACGTCCCGGACTCGGTCAACGAGTGACACCCAGCGTTTGCGCTCTGCCACGTCCTGCGACCGGAACAATCGGTTTGAGACCATGAGGACGCCGCCCCCACGGCCCACGGCCCCTTGGTCGACCGCCGACTCGACCTCGCGAGGTCCATAGACGGCCTTGTTGGTCTCTTTGCGTAGTTGTCCGAGAAAGTCGTCCATCAGTTTGGTCTCGCGGGCATATTTGGTATCCGCAAGGATGGTCTTCACTGCAGGCGATTGCAGGACCTCGGCGAGAGAATGCAGATAGCCTGAGGCGGAGTGGACGACGACAATACTCGGTAATAGTCGTTTGAGGGCAGGTGTAGTAGTCGAGGCAACAGACTGGATGTATTTCTGAAATCCCGCGGCGACAAAACCAGGCGACGCAAGTAGAACGGGCTTGACAGGCTCGTTACTCGTGACACACGTAGCACTGGTGCTGAATTCCATCTGCCGGAGAAGAGTGTCCAGTGTGACCTGGTAGAATTTTGACATTCCCTGTTTCGCGTAAGTAGCTATTTCTTCGCCAGTTCAGTAGCACTTGGGTGGAATAGTACCTTATCATGATCTCCGCCTCCGCCGCCTTGTCGTTTCCGCGGAACCGCCATCTCGACTTTCTGCTTCAAGATGGTTTGAAATTGCCCAATAAAGCAAATGTGGGCCAGTCCTTCCTGCATAACAACAGCGACCGCTTCCGCCCTCCGCTTGCCGCTCTCGTCAACGGCATCCTGGAGCATTTGTACAGCAATGCTGTCCCACCCTACTCCTTCCCCCTCCCCACCGATCTCTTTCTCTAGTGTGAAATTGCGATTCAGCTCCAGATCCAATGTATGATATTGTCCGACTTTGGTGTGCGGTGTCTCGTTCACAATCGTTCCCCCGACATGCAGTTGTGAGCTCTGAGGGTCGAAGTCCAAGCTTTTCACGCGGATTTCCAGCGTTAAGTGGACCCGGGATGAAGACGTTGTACCGGTCTCGTGTTGCGTTGTGACGCGACGGATTGCGCTTGCGCGAAGGAGGTCACCGGGTCTGATCAGGTTGTAGGCGTGCCACTTGATGAACAGTCGTCAGAGCAGGTAAGTATCCGATGGGGATCGTGTCGCATACCATATCCTCTGGCTCTTCAGGACACAGAGTGACTGTGCCTGAGCCACCGTGCTCGATCTTGTTCTTTATTAGACGCATTTGAACGGTAGGTGTATAGATGTGATGTCGAATCAATAGGTAGCCAATAGTATATCCAAGATATGAGTGATAAGTTGCTGCGAATGGAAGTATATTTCCCCCAAGGAGATGCTTAGCACTCAATCAAGCCAATAGAGATAGAAACAGACAACTAAACATGCCCAAGGGAAAAAAGTCTGTCGCCCTCACGAGCCATGAACAAACCAACGTCAGGTAGAGAGATGATTCAACTTCAGGCGCCAAGGCACTCAGGAGATGCGGGACAGTTCCTGAATAGAACTAGCGCAGTTACTTATCGATAAGAAGATGAGCCCTAAGCCCTGAGACCTCAGTAGTGCAGATAATCAGTGATGTCATGCATGGCAGTATGTAGATGGTAGTATGAGAGGTACATCACCCCAGGAGTATCTCTAAATCATCAAAACAGCCTGCTTACCAGGGCAAAGTAATGGGTTTAGGAGGACTAAGGCTGGTTCTCTCCAACAATCTTCCGCAGTCCTCCCAGCTATTGAACCAAGCCAACTCAATGCCATTATCCTTTCCTGGAACACGACAAAACCGGTATGCCCCACGTTGATTGCTCTCCACCGCAACACTAACACCCATCAGGAAGCTCATAATGGCATTTGACTTTCGGGGAGTGAAACGGCATTACGGGAGCGACTATGGGTCTCCAAGTTCTCCAAATCGTCATGGACTCCAATGGACGACCGGAGACATAAATAGGAGTCCGAGTTAGCGCAGCTATGTGTGTTCTTCTCAGCCATCCGCTCTATCTCGCTACCGATTGTTCCTCTGTCACCATACTACTCCGTAGTAACTGCAACCATGGCCCCCGTATCTCTCGAGTCGACCTACAAAATGGTCTCGGGATATGAAATCCCGGTCGTTGGGTTCGGTGTGAGTAACAACCCTCAATGGCATAGTTTTGACTATGAATCAAGCTGCTAACCAGAACCATAAGGTTTATCAAACGTGTGTTCAAATTTGTAGCAAGTCATCATTCAAGGATTGAACTCCATGCCTAACCTGTAAACTGAAATGCAGGCCACCCGATATCACCGAGAAGGTCACTCTCAAGGCACTGGAAACTGGATACCGCCATGTAGGTGCCATTGGAACCGCCGAAGCACCAGGCAAATTGACGAATTGATGCTAACGGGGCGTGCTCCCCAGATTGACAGCGCAAAATACTACGCGAATGAGGGAGAATGTGCAGCGGCTATGAAAAAGTCTGGAATTGACCGTTCCAAGATCTTTTTCACCACCAAGGTCCCCGCATCTTCCATGTCCTATGAAAAGGCAAAGGAAGCCATTGAGGCAAGCGTCGCTGATGCTAACCTTGGATACATCGATCTGTAAGCGAATTAGCCCAATCTTCGACGATCAAGCGACGCGCCTGGCTAACTAAGGCCAGAATCCTGCTGCACGCGCCCTACGGTGGGAAGGAGGGCCGCCTTGGTGCCTGGCGTGCCCTCGTGGAGGCTCAGAAGGCAGGCCATGTTCGTTCCATTGGTGTCTCCAACTATGGCATTCACCATCTGGAGGAGTTGGAGGAGTACATCAACAGCGGTGTCGGAGGCCAGATTTCTGTTGGCCAGTACGAAATTCACCCCTGGTGTGCGCGAGAGGACATCGTTGCCTGGCTGAAGAAGCGCAACGTCATTATTGAAGCCTACTCTCCTCTTGTTCAAGCTCAGCGCATGGACGAGCCTGTTCTGCAGAACCTGGCCAAGAAGCACAACAAGACACCAGCTCAGATTCTGATCCGGTGGAGTCTGCAAAAGGTACCTTTTGTTTCTAGTATTGATTGGGTCTGTGGCTAATGCGATCTGGACAGGGCTATGTTCCTCTTCCGAAGTCTGTGACCGATTCCCGCATCGTCGAGAACACGCAGGTGTTTGACTTTGAATTGTCTGACGAGGACATGGAGACTCTGAACACCGGTATTTACGCCCCTGTCTGCTGGGATCCTGCCAAAGACGTTCCCCTGTAGAGCGGTGTCTTAAATTCATTGAAAATTGAAGCATGAAATATATATATGCAAGTCTATTTCGCTCATACATAGAAAAAACAACACACTCACTTAGGTAGATGCAGGAGTTTGACAGACAACAATAATCATTTCTCAGAGGTGTTATATCTGTAGATGAATTGAACACTTCGTAAAGCTGGTGGTGACTGCCATGGGAAATGGGAATCTCCTGTCGATCTTCTGGCCGGGACAACATATCGCCGCAAGACAAGGATGTCAACAATAGCTCGTTCCGCGTTATAACCATCTATTGCCAATCAACATTAACCGACAGAACCTACAAGCTACGGTCTTCAAATGCACCGCCACGTCTCAATTCGGCAGACTTAGACCTGAACCTACCTGTCATCCTACCATGCCCGATCAGCCGCGGCGCATTATTCTGGAAAAGTCCAAGACAGTGCGCCGCCGGTATCAGCGCAGCAACAAACGATTCCAATTTACCGCATCACAGATCGAACGTATCGAACGCGAAGAGGAGCGCGAAGCACGTGCTAAGAAGCTTAGAGAAAAGGAGAAGAAACGCCATGCCGATAAGAAGAAGAAAGCCGAAAAGGAAGCAAAAGAACGCGAGGCCCGAAGACGACTCGGTCTCCCTGATCCGCAGGCTCTCCCCGTTCCTTCCAGTCAGCCGTTGCTTTCTAGATTTCTCAAGAAGCCTGAAGCGAAGCCGGATACAGAGAGCGAGACTTGTGAGGAAACAGAGTTAGCCAGCTACAGCCAGGGGAGTATCGCGACTGAGATTGACGAGAGTTTGCTCTCGGGTTTAGATGTCGCTGCCTTCGACGATCAGACGGCCGGGGTATCAGAGCCAGGTAATCATACAACAAACAATGATAGCGAGGACCACGTTGGCCGGACACAGCGCGATGATGACGAGTTTTCCGAATGCTCGATTTTCTACGACGAAGACGTCATCAAAGAAGTGGAAACAATAGCTACTGCACAAGATACGCCTGGCAGGCCAGGGGAAATAGATCAGGTGACGAGAGCGAGCAAACCTGCGTTACCAATAGCAGAATCATTCCAAGACGACACTGCGATACTCCTTGAAGAATTTGGCCATGAATTGGGCAGCGATGAGGAATTTGAACAGGAATTGATTCGACTCGATACTGTATCTGTTGGAAACACGTCTTGAGTTGACTGACTATACGAATATTGGATATTCAATATGCGATTGGAACATTGTCTAATTTGGTGGATCAAAGGTACAAACTCCCTCGCACAAGTTCATCCATGAGGGACGGCATTAATGCATTGGGACCATGGTTGACAGTCGTTGATAGTGATCCTGCAGCCTCACAGGCACACGCAGCTCAGCGCTGAAAACACCCGTTTGATCCGACCCGACGGACGGTCTGACTGTCAGACCCGCACTGATCGGATCGCGATGCCCCTCGTCGGGACGGGCGGTGATAAGCTGGGGACCGGCTCAACCCCGCCATGGCAGCAGACATTCCGACGGATCAATTATTCTGAGTGAGAATCATGAAGGCAGCTTTGCGCGAACAGACATTATGTGGTAACAATAGGAATAACCGCTTGGACAGCCGTGTCGTTGTGTTGAAGACACTATATAGGAGTGCATTATCGATAAGATAGGAGAAGGAAGCCGAAGGAGTGAGAAGATAACAGTCTGTTGACGTCAATGCGGAATAAGACATAGCGTATCGGCTCGTCTGTTTGTGAGCTCCTAGCTATTATTTTTGCATTCAGTACATTCCAACGGGCGCTATTGCAATATCCTTCTCTTCTCCCTCGCATTTTTACTGGCATTGCTGCTGCAGATCCAGTCTGAACGATCGAAAAGATGCCGTGCCTCGAAGTATGTGGACACTCAATCCACTACGCTGATTCCCATCCCAATGGAGCTCCCAAAGACGGCGCAACCATTGTCTTCATACACGGCCTTGGCTCCTCCCAAAACTACTACTTTCCTATCCTCCCCCATCTGACTCCTAATCATCGCTGCATCACCCTCGACACGTACGGCTCTGCCCGCTCCCCGTACACCGGCCAGTCCGTCACCATTGCTACCATTGCCTCGGATGTCATCGCGGTGCTGGATGCACTAAACATCCCCAAGGCCGTCGTAGTCGGCCACTCGATGGGCGGACTGGTCGTGACGCTCTTAGGCGCACAGTGCAGCGATCGCATCACGGCCGTAGTAGCCGTGGGTCCCACTCACCCCTCGGAGACTCTGACATCCACGATGCGCCAGAGGAGCGACACCGTGCTCGAGTGTACGTTGCTCCATACCCCAAACTCATCGTCGAACTGCACCATGCAAGAAGCTAACCGCAAATAGCCGGAATGGAAGCAATGGCCAACACCGTCCCCAACGCCGCCGTAGGCTCGGCAGCCTCCGCGCTCACCAAAGCATTCATCCGCGAGCTCCTTCTAGGCCAGAACCCCAAGGGCTACGCCGCGCTATGCCAGGCTATTGCCAAGGCCCCCGCGATCGACTACTCGTGCATCACTGTGCCGTTTCTGCTGATTGCGGGCGAAGAGGATAAGTCTGCGTCGATGGAGGGGTGCAAGTATATTTTTGACAAGGTGGCGAGTGAGAGGAAGAAGATGGAGGTGTTGCCCAAGGTTGGTCATTGGCACTGCGTCGAGGCGCCGGATATGGTGGGGAAGATGGTTGCCGGGTTTGTTGGGACTTTGTGATATAGAATCTATCAGAGATCGAACGATTGTTCTTGAGTTCGGACGTAAAATTGTGCTTTGTCGCTCTTAATGTCGATGCACCTATCAATCGTTAGGCTAGAGAGAATACAGGCGACATGAACACATTTCAGCAAATCCAGATCAAGACGAACACATGCTCGAAAGAATCCATATCGCATTACGGTATCACGGAAGAACGCAAATATATATACACAAATCCCAGCTATCGTCAGACTCCAACCCAGAGACCTAGCCTATTCAGGAGCCGCGACCAGCTTGACATTGTATTCAAGCTCAAGTCCAGCTTGAGGGTCATCCTTGCGCGGCACAAAGTCCACAATCAGCGAGTCCTTGACGGCAAACACCGAGTCGTTCGTCAGGTACTTGTCCTGGCGGTCGAAGATCTGCGTTGTGAGGGGCTTGTAGCCTTCGTGTGTAGCCTGCAGAGAATTAGCCAAGCTGCCTGACAACAAATAAGTGAATACTCACGATGATGTGGATATGGGCCGGTCGGAAGGGGTGTCGGTCCATGAGCTCGAGCAACTTCCCAGCGGGACCTGTACATCACTGATTAGCTTTCCTCTGACAGAAGCTTCTACAGCAATAGCGACAACGCACCGTCATTCGGCACAGGATACGGCGTCGGACGCAGACAGTAGAAGTAGTACCGCCCATCAGCATCCGTCCTGAACTTCCCGCGCAGGTTGAACTCCTCCTGGTTCGGATCCTGCTGCTCATACAGCCCGTTCGTGGACGCCTGCCACACCTCCACCGTGGCGCCAACGAGCGGCTTCTTGGTCTGGTAATCGATCACCCGGCCATGCATGAACACCATCTCGCCGTCCGGCACGCCCGTTTTGACAATGTTGTCGCCGTTCTGGCGGTAGGGGGTGTCAGCGCGGAAGAAGGGACCCAGGATGGCGGTTGCGGTGGGTGCGTCGGTGGCCTCTTCAGCGAGCTTGAAGGTGATTTCGTCGACGAGCCTATAACAGCAGGAAAGGTTAGTACTGGTCAAGGAGTTGCAAGATAGGGATACGTACGACTCGAGCCCGATGACGTCGCAGACAAGCTGGCCCTCGTTACGCTTGTCATCGCTCATCTGGCCGGCCCAGTTGAGTAGCTTGACGCCGGCCATCCATTCGTCGACGGTGAGTTCGTTCTCGCGCGCGAAGTCATGGACATGGCGGATCAGGCTGGCCATGACCTTCCGGAAGCGCGGGTTGGTCTTGGGTCCCATCGCGTTGATGACATTGTCGGTGAAGTCGGGGTCAAACCGATGAGTAGCCATGACTGAAGAGGCTCAAGGGTCGTATCGTTGTATCCTAGGGAGAGAGATTGGGTCTATAATAGAGACGGAAGAGGAGGTGAATGAGAAGACACGGTAGTATACAGTCAACAACAGTCAACGAAAGATACAGTCGCAAGGATTATCTCCAGCTTATATTCCAACAAGATCTAAATCAACAGAGCATAAAATGATTGGAAATGCTCGCTTTCTTTCGGCAATGTGTGCCCCAGACGACAAGAAGACCCCGCAAATGATGCTCATCAACATGATTGCTGATTGGTCAGCGCAAGAATTGGCAACTTAAATTGACAGGAATTGCAATCGGAAGCCTATCAAATCCCATGCCTAGGTGCCTGTGTTCCGTCGTGGCATTGGCATTGCAAAAACCGTATGACAGTCTTTCGGATAGGGAGTAGGGGACTATCGCGACGATCCGATTTCCCCGCAATCTGTCGGATGTCGGAAGTCGCGCTTATGTAATTGGGACCAGCATTATCCCCGCACTATCAGGTGATTTGTTATCATTTTGCATTAATATTAGAGCTGATCGACAGTACTGCAGCTTCAGAGCCAGTTTCTTATCAGCTGGTGTACATTAAGCATCTTCCGTTCAGGTAAAGATTAATAAGACTTGTTGACCGCAGGATCATGGAGATCATCCATTTCTTCTACCCCCTCTCCTCCCATCCGATCCTACTCTTGGACCCTTAGGATTGCCTTTCTGAAGCAATTCCGACGGCAATTCCTTGATAGTCTGCCCATGTTCCCAAATCTTCCCCAGCCCACATTTCCGTTCCACAACAACATCAAAGAATTCCAGGGGAATGATCTTCTGCGATGTGCCATCTCCAGCCTCCTGATTGCCCTCAATAGCCACACCCTCACTGAGGATGACATCATTCTCACTGCGCCAGAACGGACACCCCGCAGCCAGTGCCTTCTTGATGTCGATGTAGATCAGAATCTGCGCATCTCGTCTCATGCCGGAGATAACCCGCCCATCGTTCAGACCCGAGGGCCCCATGGCCGAGTGCGACGTTCCGTCTGTATGCGTAGGTAGCACAGACTCCAAAGAAGGCCCCGTTGCAAAATGAACCTGGTTGCGTCCCATGCATCGCAGCCCGCCGGACTGGAGAATAGCCGGCCAAACCGCATGGTATGTCCCGTGCACAACAGTGTCCGGCAACCTGGACTCGTCTTCCAGTGTCAGTCTCTCCAGAAATGCGGCCGCTTCCACGCTCTTAATGCTGTGTCCCTGCGTCGCGCGGATCAGGAAATGAGACGGGTTTGTATCGTCCACGGCGAGTGCCGTCGCCGTAGCGTTCTCTTGCCCCGCGCTGGTGGTCGGGACTTGCGACGTAGGCATCGAGCTCGGTTCTGTTTCGCTGGCGGGGGTTTCACCTTCTATTATCGTCTCGCTTATCTTCTTCGCCGAAGGGATGTGTAACAGCGCAAACCGCTTTTTATCGGACGAAGCAACCGCGTGAATGATTTCGGGAAGGGTAACCTTAAGAGACTTGATTTTTTTCCATGCTAGCTGTGCGAGATATGTATCAGAAATATATCCTATTGAATGGTTCCGTCTATCGTGCATACCACGTCCGCCACGTTGGCATACCCTTGGGAATCCATTTTCAGGCCTTCCTTCTCTGCTGCATGGCGTAATAGCAGACTTAGCGCTTTGGAAATGGTTACTTCGCGACTCTGGTTGCCTCCTCTGCCCCTGCGTTGATTTTGCGACATTGTGCTGGACTCGGCGAGCGGAGAGGAGGGGTATGAAATCAATGAACGGGGGTTGTGCGTTCGGCGTAGAAGAATGGCGATGAAATGGATTCGTCGGTTGATTGTGCTAATTTTGTACTGTATCAGAATCCACAGCGTCAGTAACTAGTTAGATAGAAGACTCATTCGGAGGCTGAGCTCACGCGATGACTCAATGTGATTCAGGGTGACTGGGCAGCGTGGTTAGGAAAGCTATGAGAACCGAGTCCCGCCGCAAGCTGCATAAACGCATCGGCCATCAGCATCAGCGAGAAAAGGTGTTTGGTCTGATTCGGACATACAATAATGACAGACAGTTCGACGACCTCAGCTGTGCAATAAGCGGAGAAATTTTGTTTGACATCATCGGCGGGCAATAATATTCCCCAACTGACCCACCAGACTAGGAAAGAAACAAACTCCGTCCGATTCGGTATTTTGTGGTCGTAGACTTGGCGCGTGGCCTGTTATTGATGCTCAATTTAAAAGTGCTTCAGGTATAAAGAATACGTATAGTGGACGATATAAATGTCAATTAACGAGTATCCGTAATAAGCTCATGCCTCCATGAATGGGTATCGAAAGTGACAGAAAACTATCCACCCTCCCTTATAACATGCTAAAACTATCCCTCATTGCAAGCTAGATACGCAAAACTAATTGCTTAGGGCATAGACCGTATAGGTCCGGTTACCTGTCGCAAATGCAGCTACATTCTGCGACAGGGCAAACCTTATGCTTCGCGAACCATTCTCTGGCGTGATGTGCATGGAAGCCATGATTGCAATTGATGCAGAAGACAATGAATCTGCGCATGACGTCGGCCTCGGTGGGTTTGCGCTGCTCCTGACCAGCATCGGCGGCGATATACGCCCTGGACATTGGATCTGGGGAGCCCATCCAGAGCGTGCAAACTCCACAGCGGGGCATCGGTCGTCCACATCTGGCGCAGACCATTCCTGACATGACAGCTGTACCCAACGGATTGCCAGCAGTTGGATGCAACACTTCCCCGGTAGCCGAAGGAGAAATCTGGGAAGAGGGATCATGTTGGGTGAGGGGTCGAGTGCAGTAGTTACAAGTCAAGCTGACTTGCTGTCTGGGCGGCTCGATGAGTCTGCGCCCGTCCCAGGTGACGGCGAACTTGCGGGAGCCGACATCGAATCGCGCTCTCTCTAATTGGAGTTTCCATGAATTCATCTGCCAGCGATAGGTTTCACGCCATGCTTCATAACGAGCCCTGCCCCAGCCATTCCTGATGAAGCGTGGGACTGTGTGGCTCATTGCTAGAACCGGCGTTTGAACATCGTTGAATTTGTTGATATAAGATTGAAAAAGGTCCAAGGCAGAGTGGCCAAGCCCCGTGAGAACTATACCTTCAATGTCACCTTGCCGGATGACTTCAGCAATGGTTTCCTTCAAGTACCCCGAGAGTTCCACGTCGGGAAGCCAACGTAGAGCGACCTCGACCCGGTACCTCAAGGGAAGCGTAGACTCGTGTATAACGGACTTCCAGTCTCCTTTACTCACGAGCGCCAATATAGCTCGTGCGTAGGGGTCTGTGAGTTCCTTGGCGATTTCCGCGCACGTCTCTTCCCAATCTAAGTCGGTATCGCCTTTGGCGGCACCTGCGATGGCCATGGCGAGCAGCTTATGTGCCTGGGTGGGCGTGTGACTGCGCAACGCCAGATGCGCCAATTTAGCTTCGTCCTGGAAGACGGCCAATGCAGCTGCTTTAGTATGCTGATTGTCGGCCGAAAGCGTTTTGACAAGTTCCTCTAATTCGCGATAGGATTGTGCCGCACCACAGAGACGCAAACAAAGTCGGCGATGTTCCGGGTGAGCTGTCTGACACCCTTTTGATTCGGGCAAATTTAATTGCTCCCGCACGACCTCGATAATACTTTCGCTGATCGATGGAGACTCGTCGCGGCTTGGACTGATGTGCCGGCTGTCATAACTTTGACCTGCAAGAGCTTAGCAGACCGCATCATCAGTAAAGATGGAAATACCCTACCTAGGTCATTGTTCCAGACATCATACACCCCTAGATAGTTAAAATCCAAGCCATTTCTGATCATTGACTGACCAGACGAGTCTGAACGCGCGCCTAGATCGCCTGTCAGAGAACTATACTGATGTTATAGTGAATACTACTCACGTTCCACCCAATCCCAAAGGCACTGAAGTTGAAGGTCATCGGCTAAAATGCGCCTGTTGCGGGTTTCGTTGAATAAGTAGCCTTCCTTGCACCGTAGTCTGTTTACGGTCAATAACGCCAAGGCTTCCTGTGCGGTAAGAGGTTGACCAAGAGTTCCCAGTGATAAATTCCGTTCTCGAGATTCACGACTGGACAGGGGGTGTTTGACGCGGCCATCCGATCGCGCAGCTCGGCCTCCCTGCGACAACTTCCTCTCTTCTAGAGCTGATAGATTCGCCTCGCGAATGTTCTCAATTACTTCTGAGATCTTCGTGTGATCCCCAAATGCGGGCCGTAACTCCGTGAAATCGAGATGATTCTCAGAGCTACCGCGGATCAGGACTCCCTGAGAGGATAGGCGCACAGGCGGAGACGGAGGCTGTACCGTAACCAGGTTGACTTGACCATTTCCAGCTAAAGTTATAGCAGTGGGCTCGCTGGAAGTACTCAGGTTCAGAAAGTCGAACGCCACAACTCTATCGGACTCGTCGCAGCCTCGGGTGGGATGATTGAATGGGGGGAGGACGTCGCGAATCGATTTGGTATATAACTGTTCTGGGTAGTTATGGAAGGACCCTTGCCCGAGGGTCTCCTCCACGGACGTGCGGTACTCTTCCGACAAGTACTCTTTGACGATGTCAAAAGTTTTGAAGCAGCCAGTGTTCGAAAGCGCACCCAGACAGCCGCTTTTTGTTTTCGAAAATCGCAGACTCCAGAGCGATGTTTTGGGACCGAAGACATCCTTGAATTCAAGTGCTGGGCCTGGATTTCCAGACTCCAGCATATTCGCAGCACCCCCGGTGACATTAAACCGCGAGCTGGCCCGCCGGTCCCAGATGCAGATGGTAGGGTCGTTCGTTGGATAACATGATGCAATATAGTTTTCATCAAGCGAGTCAATCGCGAGATTGTGGACGCATCGCGTGGGAAATTGTAGAGAGGGATTGCCAGGACCTTCTGTAGGAGATCAGCTACACACACAAACCAAACAGAAAAATGACAATAGGGTATAGGCTCCAAGGTACAGCCCTCTGCAACAGTGACAAAACACGTACCTCGAAGATCATATATTCTCACATATTGGCCCTTCACCCCGGTGACGAGCACGTCGGGTTGGTCTCTGAAGAACTTGACACTCGTGATCGGTTCCGAGCTCGCCAACTTTCTGAGAGGCTCGACATATCCCTTGTGACCTTTGTTGATCAAACGCTGATTGACATCCCAAATATTCAAACAAAAGTCGTTGCGAACCCGATCCAGCCCCGCAGCCAGCAGGCCGTGCCTACTGAACGAGACAGCATTACAATACCGCTGATGGCGAATGGGGAATGAAATCGACTCGGCATTCTCGCTGCTCAAGCGCAAGACAGTCGCGTCACCAGAGGATTGGCCCACAGCAACCAGGGACTCGTCCACGGGAGACCAATCGAAGGCGCGAAAGGCGGGCACCTTGGTGTGCGTCGACAGCACTTCATGTTCCAGATTCTTGCCGTCGAATGAAGTCACTCTGCAGAGTCGGAAGGCTTTTCCTGTCACGTCGACGGAGAGAAAGCGCTGCTCCGCTTTGGTGGAGGACGGGGCCCAGCGAATGGCTGTCTCCATTGTATCCTGCGGGGTGTCTCTGCTAGAAGGCAGTCAAGGAACCGCGCCCATTCTAAGCCAGCTCGCAGAACTAAGCTGACTCGAAACAAGCGTCTGGACGCATAGTGGTAACTGGAACTCTTCAAAAGTCAAGGTTGACGATATAAGGGCGCAATGCCAGTGATCTCCATCTCGCATTGGAATAATCAACTGGGTAATTCCTCCCGTGCTCTCTTCAATCGCTAAGCGCGTCATTACAACCGGCCCCGCTCTGATTGGCCAGCTGTCATCCTGGGGAACTCCTCGGGCCGACTGCTGATCCGCTTATTTTTATCGTTCTAAGATAATTTTTTGTTTTTCTCGGCCTTTATCTTCACCTGCGATCACCAGCGAACTAGCGAACGGCATTGCAACTTGCTCTAAAAACAAGATGCCCAGAGAATACTCGCGGGAGAAGCGATCTCCTTCAGATTCCACAACGACCAGTAAGCGAAAATACCGCGAAGGCTCAGACGACCCTCAACCAGCAAAGAAGAAGAAGATCCTCCCTCCCAAACATGAACACAACCACCCCTCGGTGAACGAGTTGAAGAAGCGCATCCGAGACGTCAAGCGCCTGCTCAACCGCGTTGACCTGCCAGCCGATGCGCGCATCGTCCAGGAGCGTGCGCTCGCGGGATACGAGAAGGATCTCGAGGACGAGCTGGCGAGACGCAATCGGTCGCAGATGATTAAGAAGTATCATTTTGTGAGATTCCTCGGTATGGACTCTGACTCTGACTACATTCCGTGCTAGTGAATACTTGGAACTAATGTGGAGTGTTATAGACCGAAAAGCCGCGTCGAAAGACCTCAACCGTCTCCTCCGCCGCGAAAAGGAAATCACCGATTCCGATCTCGACTCGGCAGCCAAGGAAGAGAAACTAGCTGCTCTCGCGAGGAAGATCCACGTCGCGCGTGTGAATCACAATTATACCATCTATTACCCGCTCACGCAGAAATACGTCGCGCTCTACGCAGAGAAGAAGAAGAAAAAGAAGGAGTCCACCGCAGAATCGGAAAAGCCGAATGAGTCTGACGCGGAAGTTGGCAGCAAACTTATATATGAGACCACGGGTGAGAGACCGCCCATGTGGGGCGTAGTCCAGAAGTGCATGGAAGACGGAACGCTGGATCTTCTCCGTGAAGGGAAATTGGATAGTGGGGAAAGCGAGAAGGGCTCCCAAGCGCCTGAGCAGAAGAGGTCGAAGAAAAGCACGGATGAGGGTCAACATGCACGCAATAAATCCAGCAAGGAAAGCGCCTCCGACAAGGCTAGCGGAAAGTCGAGAAATTCAGAGCGCAAAGAAGACAGGAAACCCAAACGGTCCTCGACAACGGAGGGCGCATACCGGAGTGCCAACGAGCACAACGATGATGATAATGGAAGTGACGGTGGTTTCTTCGAGATTTGATTCAATTCGCATTGCATCTGCGCATCTGTGGCCTGTCATTGAGCGGTCCGTTTTCATTCTGTTAGCGCCTGTATTCTGCTCTTCGTTCATCCTGTCGGGAGAGCATTCATGTCATTGTCACTCTCCTGTATATCTTCTACTTGATACCCCAATCATGCACATGAAGAACCCTCAGTTGGGACTGAAATGCTTTCAGTGTAGTGCTGGTGCAATTGTTTCGCTCACTCTACGAGATACTCTTGAAAAGGAAACCTCTTCCTGCACCAGCCCGATGATGATTTGACTCGTATCAACACTTGGATGAAGACTCGACCGAAGAAACTCCATTTCACCATTTCCTCTCTAAGTAACTGTAAAACATAAACATAGATACTGCTCAAATATACACCATGAACTCCTAACCATTGTACCCGGTCAAAGACAAACAAATAACTGTGAAGGAAAGATACCAATCAAACAAACTGAGACAAAAGACGCTTGAGAGAATCACTCGAGTGCATCCTGACATGGATTGATTTGTCGAAAAAAAAGTATTGGGGGACGGCGGCAGCCCTCCAGCATGACCAGCATTGAGACTGCCCGTGTCCTGGTTTCCTCCTACCTGGGTATGGGTAGGTGGTAGTATGTGTTGAGGTTCCTAGAATTGAAGTATTCACCCAGTGAATGAATGGAATGAAAAGAGTCCTGCTCATCCCAATGTAAGCGCAAGACGCCCGCGAATGCAGTAGAAACCGAAAAAGGACCTGATGTCAAGTCACTTCGAGCCCCTGGATGCTTTTCACATGACAGTGCAACCTCCGCTCTGCGCTCTTCTGCGTCTTCCTCCAAGAGCAGAAATACCGCCAATGCCATATGCATCTTCATCATCGTCGGCGTTGTAGAGTCGCTCGGCCTCGCGAGCTCGGCGCCGTCTGCGTCGCCCACCGGCTCCACCAACACCAGCTTCTTCTGTCGCCATCATATAATCGGCCCATTTTCGGTCTAGCCTACTTGCGGCAGCGAGGTCCCCGCGCAAGACTCGCTTGTTATGTTCGTCGACGGTCATTTGCCAGCCATAGAAGCATTTGAGTTGGATGATCTCCTTGGGAAACACCGGGGGCGGCGGGGGCGGAGTGATCGAGGAAGTACTCATAAATGCTGTTATTGGTGAGTCGTCTTCGTCAACCTGCTGTGTCACCACCGTGACCGCTGGACCAGGTTTGCGAGGGCGTGGTATGTATGCGTTGCTCGACAGGACTTCCTTCACCCCTGCCCAGGTGACATTGGCACAATCAAAAACTACCAAGCGCAAGCCAAACTTGGGAAGATTTTCGGAGTAGCCTCGCTTACGGACGCGGAAACTGGCTTCCATCAAAGTGAGATCAGAAATTCGAGTGTTATCCATCTCCACGGACCGAATGTTGGGGCAGTTCTTCATCACCTGAAGCATTCCAACATCACCTAGGTTCTCGCAGTAGCTGATATTGAGGTGTTCAAGGCGTTCGGCACACGGAGACTTAGCAAGTTCAACTAGGGTGTTGTTGGTGAGCTGCTGCAAGTCTTCAAGTTCAAGATGAGTTAACAGAGGGGTCGTGCGGACGACGTCGATAACGGAGTCATCGCTCAGCTGCGGGCACTGAGATAGCTGCAGGCCCTCAAGCTCGGGAACATTATAGGCCAGACTCTTTACTCCGGCATCAGTCAAATCCGTGCATTGGTGCACATCCAGGTGTCTGAGACAACGGGGTGGGACGATTGGCCTGTCCGTAAGCACATCCATTTCCGGGTCAACGCCATGCATGAGGACCTTGAGGCTGTCGTCCGTCAGATCGGTCCGGCTTATAATCAACCTTTCCAAGGTGTTCCTCTTGAACAATTCAAGGGCAAATTCCTCATCGTGAAAACCACTGATTTCGCTAGCTCGCAAATCTTTCAATCTCGGGCAAGCCTGCACAACTCTTTTCAAGCCGTTGGTGTTGACTCCAGTGCACCACGAGATATTAAGAATCTCGAGCTGCGGACACTTCTGGGCGATAATCTTCATAGCGGAGTTGGTCACGGTTGACAATCCAGAGACATTGATGTATTCAAGACGAGGGTTTCGTAGCAGAAAACAGTGCATGGAAGTCTTGTCAATGCGGCATCCTTCAAGAGAGAAGTTGACAACGTTCCGACAAAGATCCGTTATACGCTCGCCCTCAGCGGCCCACTTTTCTCGAAGTTGAATACAACCTCGGAGGTTGAGATCTCGAACGAAAGGACCACCCGAGGTCATAAGTTTCACGAGACTATCGCTGGGAATTTCGCGGTAGTAGTCTGCGGTATCGACACACGTCCACAGCTGCCCATCGAAACACATCTTGTTCCAGGCTCGCGAGACAGTAGAACAACGTACGATTTCCTTTGGGGTCAGATAGCGGAAGATGTTCATTTTGATCTCGTCGGGCATGCGGCCCCAAAAGTCGAAAACCTCCTTCGGCTTAGACGTAGTCTCAGATGTAGGCTCAGACGTAGGCTCCTCCGCAACCACAATCTCTTCTACCGGTGCAAATTCCAGTGGTGACCCACGGGATGCCGGTCTCAACTCTGTCGGCAAGGGAACTGTCTTCAGAATGCCACCACTCGGAGAATCCATCCCAACCAGGCGGATCCGGGCAATTCCATCAGCGTGCTCACCCGGCGAGCCCGGTGTTGCAGGACGGACATTCAAGCCTCCATATAGTTGTGATGAGCTTCCATTGCCGAGGCATGGATTATACGCTGACTGGCCGAGCGAGACACAGGATAAGGAAGCTTTCCCATCCCGAGTGTAGCCGGTTGAATGTGATCTGCCGCGTCTGGTGAGGGTCGGGCTGGACGACATCCGCTGGAGGCTCTGTAGCAGCTTGTGTCGTCCTTTGAGCTTTGGGGGTTGCTCTAGGGGGATTTGGCCTGTCGATGAGGTCGGACTTGCTGGAGTGGCCGCCCCAGGCGAAGGCTCAATTTCGTCGGCAAATGCGGCAGCCATACTGGCAATTGTGGAATCAAAGAACGACGGTTAATCGAAGGGTGCGATGTGCCGCAAGGTCTCTCTGGGTTACGGTCAAGTAAACAGGACGATTCGACAGAGGCACAAACAGGGAAGTCGTGAAATTGACGACAGGCGGGGATCCGCAATCGAGATTGCCCTAGAAACTCATGGTAAGGTGATGCAAACGATCCGCAAGTATACACAGCCGGAGAATCCGAATAATGCACAACCACGTTTTGCAGACAAGCGGACTAAATCAAACAGCGTCCTTTCTAGGATGAGCACTGCTCAGAAACTCCTGAATAGAAAAGGGAGTAGGATGGTGTAAAAGTGCGAAGAAGGGAGTCAAGTTTGGGTTGGGTGATAGTGTCAAGCGACAGTCGTTGAGGTGTTTTTTCTCGGCTATGGGACCGTCACAGGCTGTACCATGGACCCCGTTCACCGCGTAACCCGGGGGCTGGCCAGAGAATGGACCGAGAGACAACTGGGTCGAAGAAGCAAAATAGTTTCGCAAACGTCACTTGGGCATCATCCACATTGTTGCGTGAGAGATGGACGAGGGAGAAAGAGGAGAGAGATGTGAATCAGTTAGGGACAAGGGTGGCATGGAGAGAATGTCGACAAACCGAAGGGAGAGAAGGAGAGAAGAATACCTTACCTTGTCAGATAAGAAGAGGGGAGACCGGACATCCAGTCAGATTTTGGGACATGTGGGTAGGCCCAGTAACGTGTCAGACGCCCATGGATAATAATTACTATTGAATGTCCGTTGTTATCAACAGTATCATTATTATCTAAGGGAGTGTCACCAGACAAGCAGAACAGTGTCGGCTGAGCACCAGTTGGTCTCCATCTACCATCCTCATGTCCTCATCTTATCATTTACACCGAGTCAAGTCGATATGTCTCCTTTGGAAGGGACCATATATTCGAACAATAATGGTAATATTGATACAGACTCATCAGTCTCTCCGCCACCCATTATCAGACCCCACAGCCTTTATCATTTATCAATAGGTCGTCGTTATCCTTAGGCACCCCACTTAGCGTCCGCCAGTGGCTCTTCTTGACTGTCACACTGTCTCACACATCAATAATCTCCTCTGTATGTACTCCATGTATTAGTTCCTCTGACTCTCAAAAAGAGGTGGTCATAGATATGCACATGGCCGTAAGTATAAGATCATAGAGCTCTATAAAAGCTCAAGGGATGGTAGATGGAAAGGGAAAAGACTTCATTAGAAGGGGCGATAAGCAATATAATCACTGATAAAAGTGCACAGGCCACTAGCACATAGGGTGAATACGGGCACAGAGTTAAGGTCACTATGTAGAAGTCGATGTCTTTTACGAGTCAACCACACAGATAATAGTCATAGACTCAACCAATAAAGCAAAGCCTCAACCAAAAAGAACTGAAACCCCTAATACACAATCAGCAGTCGAAGACAGAGACAATACAACCAAGACATTTCAACCGAGTGGCAATTGAAGTTGCACCACCCACACTCTTGGATCGAAATTCAAAACCAATAGAATCACCCACACTCTCTCCGTTCCTGACCATCACCGGAGGCGACTAGTACTGACATGGCAATCTCGGTGACTCTAGGTAAATCTAGACGGTAGAACTCCGCACATTATCTACCTCCAACTTTCCACCAGAGTCCTCATACAGAGAAACTGTAACCCAAATAGACTTGACACTGGACACTGGAGCATTTTGCCCCTTCGCCTCACTCTTCAAGATGGAATCGTTGTGCGGTATTATTATTGATCACGCCACTTACAAGGGGTTTATTGCCCTGGTACTGGGGCATTTCCTCTGACAATATATCCCTCATGCCCCCGTCCAAGTATTAAGCACTACCCCGACCTTCCTAAATACCCCGTAGTGCAAAGCAACCCATCGGACCCGATGTGGTTGTGGCTGATACAGTTGACTAGATCCATACCGACCCTGTAATCGAGTCGAGCCATCGGCCGAACAGTAACACTACGGGGTGGATATGGCCGAACAACCAACCATGTAAGAAGTTAGTGCGCATTGACAAATGGAATTCTGTCTCCGTCTCTTAGAATGGTACTTCTGTGAGTGTGGGGGTGATAATGAATGTTGATAACCCCATGTTTCCATATCAAAGACAGTTGGTCTAAAAGCGGCCTAAAGGGACTAACACACTTAGCCTGAACATAGTCTCACTTCCCCGCGATGCCCCGCAGCTAGTCTAGTGGGAAGAGAAAGATGGACATGCCTATCTCACTAGTCTAGTACATACGGCTTTGATATGCTTGATGCTCAGGCCAATCGTTGCGCCTTGGAACACTAATAAATCTATAGATCTTGCACCAAAGAATTCACCAGTCCATCTCTTTCAGAGGTACATCTCTGGCCATTATATTGTATTGCTGCTTATTTAATGTGCCCAGGCTAACGCTATACTGTCCGGAAATTGGAGACAAGCGAATATTGCAGCGAGGAAGAAAAGCGTAATAGATTATGATGATGGGTATCTCAACTTTCGTACCTCTATGCATCACGATCCCTCATTCCGCTGAAACCTTCCGTTGTTCCCATTATGTGCCCCCTGGTACTTCTCTTCTCCTTCAGCCTTGAGGGAATTCCAATATCATACAGCTTCATGACGCTATCTTCTATTGTCGTCCTGTCTGTCATCAAGAGCCACTGCGATTCATTCCGTTTAAAATAATCTTCGACGCCATGCAAATCGGGTTGGTGACTAGGAGGAAAAAAACAAAAGACATAAGCTGGCTAAAGGGGGTTGCGGTTGTGTGGTGAATAAAAAAGAAAATCATACTAAGAGCGAGTCGGTCATATTTCTTCCAGCGAAAATGTCGGTATATAGAATTAAGTTCGTAGGTGCGTTGGAGCTGTTATCCAAAAGATGAACTTCACCACGAGTTGCAAAGTTGCTGCTCAGTTGTCAAGCATCCATGGATGCTCCATGACTTCCGTGATCGTCAGGCGGTTGTCAACATCTCGATCAAGCATCTTTCTGATTAGATCAATGCATTCCTCCGAGAAGGGCAAGAATGGGACCCGGAGCGGGTGGTCCAGGATCTCATCGATGTTGTAAAATGGGTTTTCTTTGTAGACAATGGTGTAGAGAAGGATACCAAGGGCCCAAATATCCTGCTCTTTGCCTCTGTAAGACTTGCCTTGCAGTACTTCCGGGGCGGCGTAGTCTATAAGTCCAATATGTCAGACTAAACAAATATCGTCTAGGAGCAGCATGTGGATGGACTTACCAATAGTTCCCACAAAGACATCAAAGGGCCCATTCTTAATATAGGCAGCGCTTCCAAAGTCGATGATTTTGATCCTGCCTTCGCCGTCCAAAATCACATTCTCGTCCTTGATATCCCGATGAACAACCAACGCTTTCGTATGTAGATGGTGGATAGCATCCACCACCTGTCGGAAGATGTTCCTGCACTCAACCTCATCCATATTCACCTTGAGTTCGATGTAATCGAAAAGATCCATTCCCGGAAGGCCATGGGGCATCATTTCGATATAGTAGTTGACATCATCTTCAAAGAACCCCTCCATCTCAACAATGTTCGGGTGCTTCAGGCCGTCGCGCCTAAGGTAGTCGAGAACGTGAATCTCCAGAGGAACTGTTCCCAGCCGACGGTCGCGAGTCCAGGTGTCCACAAGAATCCGCTTCTTTGTGACGTACTTCAGCACAACCTTCTTGGATGGGTTCTTCTTTAAGCGAGCGAGCTTGACTTCACCGTACGCTCCTTGTCCCATCTCCTCGAGAATCACATAGTCCGAAATTGTTCGCCTCTCTTGGATTTGGTTAGCATTGACTTGCCTTACTTCAGGTACAGGTCGGACGGGTTGATCCGTCAACGGTTCCGATGCCGCTTCGCTGAGTTGTTGACTTAATGTAGAAGACGGTATTCGAGGCTCCACTGATGTCTCTTCGGTGTTTAGAGAGTGCGCAATAAATGGGCTCGCCGTCTCGGACCGTCGTCGTGGTGGAGAAAAGTTTGCCGTCGGCCCTATGGAGTGGATCTTTCTCGAATACGTGACCCATAAAGCATAGACAAGTTCCTTTACGGCAATTGCATCTTCCTGAGAATCACCTGATTCGCCCGGTCTTTCTATGTCCTCACTGTGGTTTTGACGGAAAAAGGTCTCACTTTCCACAACGCGCAGTTGAACATCCACGGCAATTGTTGACCCGTCACGATGGGCGGCGGTGATGCCCATCGGTTCCAGGAACACGGAAGCAACGTTCGCCTTGCCGTCGCGGAGGATAGAAAGTGTCCGTGCTCTTCGGAAGCTGGGTTCAGGGATTACGACTCCCTCCAACAAGGGCAAATTTTCCTCTTCACTGAGAACATTGAGTAGGGTGTCGAAGCCAGGGATCAGCTCGTTGATATGCATGCCCTCCGGTCGCTCGTGGCCAAAGAGTGCCGATGAAAACACTGGATTCGAACTAATCACCTCTAACGTGGACGAAGACAGGACCATCATCCCCGCAACGTGAGGAAAACTGGACACCTTGAGGCAGCGTGGATCTGCTTCCTTTCCAACAATAGCCGGGATACAGATCTCAGCAGAAGCCCGGGCAGCAAAGTATTTTCTATCGGCAAGTGCCGGTATACCTTTGCTGGGCGGAGTCTTAAGGCAATCCTTGGGCAAGTGAGGGAGAAGGTCTGTGATATGTGATCCAGGCTTGACCACACCCCGGCCCCAGATCTTGTCGGTTTCCCCACGAGTACCAGTGATGGTCCAGGAGTCATCGAAGGAGATGTAGGCGACATTTTCCTGTATTTCCTCTAGAACCCAAATAAGGCCCCCGCGTTTCTCCATCACCCAGACACTGGCGGAACCTTTCGTTCCATTACGCTTCTGGATAGGTATGACATCTCCACATAGCAGGACGCCTCGTGATTTTGTAGCTGGATGATTCAGATGCCTCGAGTTGCGTTTGCTGGAGCCGTACCCGTCGTCGGTCTGGGCTCGCCCGGATTTTTTGACCATTCGAGAAGGCGGTTTACTGAGTAGTTGCGCGGTGACACCATTGCCCATCCCCGTAGACTTTGGGTGGACCGGTCGGATTTGTGATCTCTCGGGCAAAGATTGGAGCTTCGCTGCGGCGCTAGTCGTGGGGTCTCGCAATTTGGATTCAAGCCACTGTCGATGATCCCTTTGTACGACCTCCAGGATACTGAGCCTGCGGAGCTCCGCTTGTGTGACACCAAATACGAGACACGACAGGTCATTGGCAGCCAATATCGTCCACGGCGCTTGCGACTCGGTCCTAAAGACGGCTTGTGAGATGGGATTCCATTTGCTGCTATGGGTATGTAAGGCGGGAACCGGGAAGCCCAAGCCCCAGGTCGAGGAGCTGAGGGATGCAACGGAGTCCGCGGCAGAGTACGGTTGTGCTAGATTCTCCATCAGCTTGTTTCGGGAGCAGACAGAGCTGACATCCATGTCTGTACGTTTTAAGCTTACGCGCCTGGAGGCAGGAGCGGACTTCATCTCTCTTCTTTGGTGCGGTATGTTTCCAGTGGATAAAAAGTTCCCTCCGCTCGCATCATGTCCTTGCCGTGTCGCCTTGATCTCACTCGCGGAGCCTGCAGGTCCCGTGAAAGCTTGATCAAAAATATTGCTGCTGTCCACATCCGGGGGGCTCGTCAACGGGCCACGCGACAAACCAGCATAATTGTGCCTGTCCTCCTTCCCTGCGATACTTGTTCGCGACATGAGCTCTACCATACTTTGTGCCTCCGCATCGCCAGCCATGCGAGCCTGCGCGTTGACAATGGCGGGATGGCCGGCGGACCAGCCGAAACGGTCACGCATAAAATCTATGGATCGTTTCAGGATGTTATGACGAGAGTTGAGTAATTCTTCGGATTGCTGAGCAAAGGAAAATGAATGTAACGACTCCAGGGGAAATCGATGGAGGTCTTCCAAAGTGCTGATGCTGTCATTTGAGGATATACGCATGAGACTCGGCTTTGAGGTCGTGCTAGACCGACGAGAAGGAGTGTTGCTTGGAGGGGATAAGGGAACGAGCGACGAGGTAGATCTGTTCGCGAGATTCAGCGTTCGAGAGGGCGGTTGGCGTATACGGTCCAGTCCCGACGGGCCTAGTCCATGCTCATGCTCGAGTAGAGAAGATCTGCAGTAGATGAAGATTTGATCTCAGCACAGCTGTTTCTGCATCATCACATGCAACATTCTTCGAAATGCAAGGGGATCCGTCAAGTCAACTGCTGCTTTTCTCATTTCTTACCTGGAGAGATCATATCCAGAGGAAAGGGTATCGACCGAAAGCTTCATCGGTTCATCACGCTGTAAGGGAAAACCTCCGATGAAAGATTCGGATATGGGTGATTCTGAAAGTTGTCCCAAGGGGGACGACAAAGGACTCGGATCGCCTATAGTTTCAGAGACGCTGTTAGCCGTCGATTCGCGACGTATCAGACGATAAGCGCGTTCATTCCCCATTTCCGCCTCCCACGCACTTCTCCTTTCTCCGCTTCCTCGCTTTCTACTCTTATGCTTTCAGGGCCAAGAGTGCCGGTTGTGGAAGCTCCAGTGACTCCGAATATGAAGGGTCGTTATTCGCTGCAGGTTTGATCACTCGACCGACGGATAGCTCCACATCACAAGTAACAGATACCACTGAAGCACAACTGACACATGAAAGTGTGGAGGAAGGGAGGGGAGCAAGACTCATGGACAAAGCAAAGGGAAAAGCGCATGACTAACCATCGGAGTTGTATGATGTATTGCCCATAATGTTCAAAGAAATGACGATGTAACGACCCGCGATAACGATCGGATCGGGATGGAGAAAAGCTCAGATCGCAAAAAGCCCGAGCACTGAGAGGGTTGGGAGAGAAAGAGAAAAGAAAACCCGATATAATAATGCTACATGAGATGGATATTCGGCATTTGCGGCCTGCAAACAGGAAGCTGGGTCGCGAACTCCGTTTTCTGAGGTGTGTTTCCCTTTTTTTTTTGGTCGGCGGGCGCGCAAGGACCAACAAATGCAATCGATAAACCCACCCCCCTTTTTCCAATTATCATTCAAGATCGGAGGACGAGTGCACAGAATAGCAATTGGCTGCTCTAAAAGAAGGTCGTCTGCCGTCTGAATGAAAAATAAGCGATCAGCGGACTCAGCGAAAAGAGGAAATCCTGGAGGGCAGCTGCCTTGTAGGTCACAGGCACCACCAGATAGACGTTGCCGTAGCACGCGGAGCTCAAGGATATGATAAACAAATCTAAAGTCTCATTGAGTACTTGAGAATACCTACGCTTTTGTTATCGTCATTGACTAATGACAGAAGGTAGATGAATCCACGTTTATGTAGACAAAAGCCGGAATTGCGACAAAAAAGGAAAGACAAAGGCTTTCTGAGAGCCTGAAGAGAGCAGACAAAAAGGCGGGGGAATGTGATGAGATGGAAAGGATGGGAAAGACAAGTAGGATTACTGTAGGAAGTAGCACATAAGTAGTCTAGTTGACGGATATAAACCACGGCCTGTTGTTGCTTTTACTGTTGTGGAGACTATGGATGTGCTTAAGACTTAGGCACAAAAGTAGTTCACCCCCGGGAGAGAGTAATGACGTTCTTCGATTGTTAGCCTTCTTATGATTGTATGGACCGATTGGGCCGATGGAATAGTGTTTTCTTTAGCCTGTTCTTAGGCTTGCACGTGGGATATCTACAACTGGTATGCCGGAATCATGGGAGGATAGCAATATAGACTACACTGAGACTATGGATATGAGGTTGTACCTATATAGATGACGGGAGAAGTGAAACTCGAAAGGGTTGACAGTAAGAACTAACCAAGATGATATACAAATATCCGTCAATCAGGCATGCATCGAACCTATGTAGGATATGTCTACGGATACCTATTCAATGAGGCCCCCACCTCTATCTGAAGAACAAAACAATCACTTTGTGGTGATGTAATGTGGCAGCTTCTCGGTATGGAATCGTTAAGGTTATACCGGTCCACGCCACAAGACGGCTCCCATTATATGTCAGGTAGTGGTCAGCATCATTTGAAGAATTGAAGGTGGAATCAATAGCTTTGATCTCATGGTTCCTTCCCCCCCAGACCATCCATAGGCCTTTTGAGCCACAATGTGACAATGGTTTACCCCTCATGTTTAGCAGTGGGTCGGTGGACATTTAGGGCCACTCCGAGATCCTCGTAGTCGTAGGCTGGGCCTGTTGACTAAAGTAGCTGTGAACTATCATTGTGATTGGCACGCATGAAAGCCCAATCGGAGCAATCTGGAGACCTAGGTACCTTACAGTCCGACTAGCCTTCGTCCTCAAACACTATACAAGAGTACACAGCAGGCTTATTTTCTGGAACGGACCCTGGCCGTCATTTGAACGACACTTGTAATATGGCATCGTGTAAACTGTAAGCTGTACTAGGTTCTTACCATGCTTCAACCGACCACTCAAATCATGCATCAGATTCAAGGAAATCGAGGACGGAATGTCCCCGATGACAACCTTCAGCTCGCAAGTCATCCTCCTAATACGTGCTGTCGCTTCCTTGATCTTCAACCTTGGCAACCCCAAGACTCCGCATCGCGAGACTGTCGAGCTCATCCTGAGAGCTTTTCTGTTCATCGGCTCCATTGCCAAACAGTGTATGGGGTTTGTTCTTTGTGTCGCCGTGTCGGGTCTGCTCCGGCGGTACTGAAGCCGGGCTGACAAAACTGGAAAGATGCCGATTACCGCCAAGCATCCAAGAGAACTCGGAATCTGCCAGAGATGGGCGAGCTGGTTGCCTTAATGGCAGTGATGAGGGCACTTTGTTACTTGACGGCAACTTGTGAAGCTTAGTCTCCACTGCGACAGATGAGACGGCTGGCCTGCCAGGATCGCTTGGGGCTTGCTGCTCTTCTTTTGCGTCTCCTGTTTCGACCTTCTTCTCCGTGGGTATTGGAGGGTCAGAAGGGAGATTCAGAGAGGTATCATTAGCCGCACTCTTGGATCCGGCAACAGTGATCAAGGCCTTGTAAGGATCTTCCAGGCATGTTTGAACCGACTGAACCTGCGTAAGAGCTTGTCTCAGGGCGTCCGCAGTCGTGGTCTTGAGATCTTCTGCTTTCATCAGTTGAGTGCGTATGTCGTTCAGAGCCTGACTGAGTGTCTTGGCAAGTGATTTGTTTCTCTCTTTCAAGATCTGTATCTGAGCCTTGAGATTGATCACACTTTCTGACTCCTCGGATTTCGACATGTTCCTTGTATGCACTGCGGATGAAGTGCTATCATAAAGGGTAGTACGCGGGAGCCTCTCCGGTTGCATCGCCTGCATATTCCTCCTAGCTTCGCTGACTGCACCTCGTACTGCTTTGGCTACACCCCATGATTCAGTCCGTCGCTGAAGACCTTCGGAGAAATCCTGGAGTAGGCCTTCGAAACTCTTGGGGCTACCCCTCGCGGGTGACCTCGAAGGGGAGCTTCTTTGGCTGTCTTCTCTGGACTCGTTACGCAAGTATAATCGTCTCAATGAAAGGAATCTTTCACCTGATCTATCCATCGTCTTCGTAGGATCGGGTGGCTTTCCCGAGTATTTCGAGATGAGAAATCTGCCTCTTTCTGGGGTGGGATTTTGCTCCAGATACAGGCCATCGTGCACAAAGGCCTGTGGTGAGTGCGGTTTCGGGGAAGGATAGCGAAGTAATGTCGTCATAGCGCTCGAATATTCGGCGCTCAATACTAAGGTGTATCAGCATATCAAGGGACAAAGATATAATGAGGATTCATCTCAGGCGTACATTGCCACCGAATGCGTAGCAGCATTGCAACACATGTGAACTCTATAAGCTCCGACCGCAACCCCTCTGCGAAGAGGAGATCCCACAAGGAAAGTACATCTTGAAAGGGAAATTCACGACCAAATAACAGGCGCATCCAGCGACTACCCGAAAAGTTAGCAAGCCTTCTCAGTTGAACAAATAGACGTGCCCGTCATGCTCCACTTACGTGAGGAAGATCTGAGGCAGAATTTCCAGCGCTTGTAGGTGATCGGCTAACTCTAGGTCTGTTGTAGTCAGGAGGTTCTGATGAATGTGCTGACATTGGTTGACAATAGGTATCTCATCCATCTGACCGTTGGCAGAGCGTTCCTTGGTATGCTCATAATACACTCTAGTAGTTTGCATAACCGAGCAAAACAACGCGAAAGAGTCGTGCTCAACGTAGTCAGCATTGAGCAGCTGCAGCATCAAATCATCGCCCTCTTCCTTAGCTGAGGGCTCTTCAAGCACCTTCCCATCGACCGCATCTCCGTGGATAACCCACAGAATAGGCGCCAATAGCTCATGCATGCCTTGTCGATAACCAAGATCCGGGTTCAACTTTGCATAGATAAACAGAATATCAATCATTTTCGCCTTGGTTGCGGGCTCACGGAAGAAGAAATTCTCTTGTAAGCATCGATCAACATCCTGGGATATATCCGCTCTCATCTGCTCATCATTTCGTAGAGTTTGCCAGGGAGACTTCTCGGAGCAAACGCAAGTCAGATGTGCGAGTAATGACAAGCCACGGTAGCAGACTAGAAGTAGCATACCTCCTCATCATCCGCTAGTGGGTCAATTGTTGACTGTAGATCATCTGGATGCTCAATGTATTTCAGATAGTGCGCTTTCAGCGCGGTATATGCGTCCCGCGACTCGGATGTCCTTCGTGACCACTGTGAGCGATCGAGATCGTCGAACAGCAGGAACGCCTGCAGGCAGGTAAGCAAATTGATCGTCTTGCCAAGTGCCGCGGCTGCATGCCTTCCAGCAGATAGATCTCAATCCATCATTGCATAATTTCTCTCCTTCTTCTGATTTGATTGCATCTCGGAGGGCGGAGGGCGTAGCATTGTCGCGAAACAGGGTATTCCATCTCTCTCTAGAGAAACCATTAGCAAGACTTCTCCTGTGGCGCTACAGGCAATTGTACCTCGTATCAGAAAGGGTTCTCATCTCTCCATAGGGGTTTCAGCAGCGATGTCTGAAAGAGCAGACTTGCGATGACGGAAGTTGGATTGTCAAGTGATGCGGGTCGGCTCCTTGGTCTTGGGGCGATCATTGTTTAGTGGCGGGCGGTGGTCCCCGCCATATGGAAATGCACTTGTTGATCATCCTTATGGTCCCCTCAAGATCCTCCAAAATCTCGCCCTCATATCCGAAACCACGCAATGCTCTATGGAATCTGTATAGATTTGAGAAGCGCATCCACACCATAGAGATTCTGGTGGGTTGGACTGCAGATTATGACTGGGACGGAGGACATTTTCGGCGTTATCTGAATTCGACTGGGAGTTCAAGAATTCCACCTGCTCACAAGGAATCTCGGAATATACGAAGTGACCATCATTCTCGCCTTCGGTTTCAATGTCCGCAGACCTATTCGCCGAATTTGGATACAAGGCACCATCTGCGCCGCCTTCAAATGTCCCCGGGTCGCAAGCAAACTCTCTGATCCCCGATTTGGACATATTAGACGATGTGGTCTCCTCTGATCCTCAAACAAATGTTCAAGATCAGTCATCGTCGTCACATGAAAGACAGTCACAAGCACCAGCCAACAAATTTGCATTAGCCTTGAATGCCGATTTTCCACAGTTGCAGGACTATGGTGATGGAAGTAACGTGTTATTTGACGCTACTTTGGAGCCTATGCCCGATGATGAGGATGAGGACGAGGACTGGGGCGAATTTGAGTCCGCAGAGTCAGCGACTGGCCAAAGCCAGTCAGCAGCACGCTCTCAACAGCAGGATAGACTGCTAGACGGTGAAAGTAGATCTAAAGACGCTCATACTCTGCTTGACGTGATGGATACGCTGTCAATTGCGGACTCGAAACCACCAAACACCACCAGCAAGCCAGCTGTGAGACAGTCGATTGATAAGCCTAGTTCACATATTAAGGCTGTTCCTCCTATTGCTGTACCTGACCTTGCGCCGGACGACTCGTTTGAGGATTGGGGTGAATTCATTGACGGGCCACCTGCAGAGGTCAAGCCAGTGAAGATCCAAAACTCTTCTGGGTTGAGGAGTCCTCGGGGCAAAATCTCGCAGGCTCGGACCGCCGTCCTTACTTCTCCTACGTTTACTATGCCGGGAGAAAAAGTATCCGAGTCTCAGATCCGTCCTACAAATATACCTCCACCGTCTGTTCTCTTAGAGTTGTTTCCCAGGCTTTTTGAGCAACTTCGTGAAGAAGCTACCAGAGCGAGAAGAGGTCTGCAACAGAAAGACCAGGTTAAGACCGCCGCATCCCTTCTGCTCTGCACTTTGAAAGTAGTTGCACGAGTAGTTGCTGGTCGCACTTTGCGGTGGAAACGGGATACAATATTGAGCCAAAGCATGCGAATAGGCCCTGCACGTTCAGGAAAGCCAGGCGGAATGAAACTCAGTACTGTAAACAAGAACGAGAGCATCAAGGAACAACAGGAGGCTGTTGATGTGCTCACAATGTGGCGTGATCAAGCCGCACTCTTCAATTCTGTGATCCAGGCGTCTGGAAGACAGCCGATCCAGGCCATTGCAGAAAATGCTCGGGTAGTAACAGCCACCGAGGCCCAGGGAGCCATAAAAGCCACTCACGCTTGCGCCCTTTGCGGACTGAAGCGTGATGAGAGACTGCCAAAAGTCGACGAGAACGTGCTAGACAGCTTCGGAGAATGGTGGGTTGAGCACTGGGGTCATAGCGAGTGCAAAGAGTTTTGGGAAAAGAACATGAGCCTTCTAGGTCAACGATAATAATGTCTAACAGACCATGATTAGAATGCGACACTCTCCGAGTCCCTAGTATTTGCATCTTTTAGCGGATTTGGGGGGTTTAGTTCAGTATATAGTCCGATAACATGCCTACAAACTGTGGGATCGCCGGGTGTAGAAATGAAGTTGAGGTAGATACAACTGAACACACTAATCCTCTAAGAGAAAGAGAGGTAGAGTTCTATAATGTTGGTTCAGCATATCTTTCAATAATAATGCTCAAGAGCTGCTTGGATGAGTGCGCCACTGGTGGTGGCTGATATGGGCGTCCTGACTGTGTCACGTAAACTTACGGAGTACACTTGACCTTGTTCCCGTTACCCGTGCGGGGGTACTTAAGTGTCAGCTTGGAATGAGCAACTGCCCGATCACTACTCCATACGCCTACTTTTGCTTGCCTTCGAATGATCACCTTGTGTACAACTTTGTACCTGCCGCGTCATTTGTATCACATCTTCGCTGATCACGCTTATCTCCCCAACAGCTTACCTTGACGCAAATTTAGGACGTTGGGTACTGCCTACCTGGTCAACGTACATGATCCCTTTGCCCCGGTGCTTCAGCCGCTGTTTCTGCACTACTCCCCCAATATATACCTCCATTTTTCCAAACTTGTACAGTCACTCCATAAAGCGGGCAGCGTATCTTCAGGAACTGTCCAGTCGTTCAGGTTTGCAGTCACGCCAACTATAAGTATTGTTGGTGGGGTTCTTATCAGGCTGGGAACTCCTTGTGAGGGAATCAAAAGGGCGGACAATCCAGAACGACAGTATCTCGTTGATCGCTCCCCTCCAAATCATTCCAACCATACACTGAGGCAACTACGGATTACCCACCTCATCATCGTTGAGCTCGCACTCCAGGACTTTCTTGGTCGGTGGTAGTGGGAAGGCAAAGCGATACAGGTCATCATGGGTCTTGCGTACAACGTCTATCTCACGTCCAACAAAATATTCGGGTGCAAGAAATGCAAAACGCACCTTGCAGATTACAACGATATCATCAGCCGGGTGAGTATTACTTTATTTTGGTTCATTTTTGTTACATTGACGCATCTGCTGATCCGGTATTTTCTACACAGAATTTCCGTGGCCAACATGGCAAGGCATACTTGTTCAACAGCGTTGTCAATGTAACCCACTCGGACGCTGTGGAGCGTAACATGACCACCGGAAGGCACATCGTCCGAGACATATTCTGCAGGCAATGCGCCGAACTAGTAGGGTGGAAGTACGACAAAGCGTACGAGTCGAGTGAGAAATACAAGGAAGGGAAGTTCATCCTGGAGGAAGAATTATTATGTGTGGTGTGTTGATGGTCAGCTCCCATTCTGTGATGGTGGGCTGTCCATTCGACGGCCGAAGAGGCATTCAACTACCTGACCGCAATGTCGTCAATGAACGACTTGAAGAAAGGATGTGTGACTCAAATCTTCAAAGACTGATTCGAGTGAGCGTTCCAGGATGGGTGTTTATGGGAAAGGCGTTGGACAAGGCGTTTTGGACTTCATCCGTTTCAACTGCATGGGCGTTTACATCAGGTTAGGGCGCTATTGAGGAACCGTATATCAATACACTGTCAAACGGCTCGTCTTATAGCCCTCTATATATCGCACCTGCGTGGATGCAGGTACCTCGTATTCTACATTTCCACCCTGGATTGTCTGTTGCAGTCTGACTTTCCAGTGAGTCGTAGCTTACATCAAACTGCAGATATTGTCTGCGTGGATTAATGGCTTTCGAGCATAAGGCCATCGCATGTGACGGCATGGTCAAACTCTTTCTTTTCAATAGCTAAAAGACTGTCGTAAGCCAGTAGCATCCATCTCCTTGCTCTTGATTGTCCTTGCACAGAAACATCCATAAGTAAAAATGGGGGATGCTATATACATTTATGAAGACCATTACCAAAGCAAGTCTCTCTCGAGGCGAATATCCTATATCTTGTTTCGAATTCATTTTAGTCATAAACGGAATACCTCCAAGCTGGAGGCATGCCCCGCATCAAAAAACGATATGTGAGGGACAGCCGTTATCGGTGTGGAGTAGATACGGAGAACCAGGACAATCTTTTCAATTCAATTCGGACGCTTGCTTCAAGACGAACTCATATTTAGATGTCTACCAATAAGGCACATTATACACACGATGGCCACCCAAGATACTATGCGTGCGGTTGTGTTCCACGGCCCCTTCAAGGTGGCCGTTGAGGAACGGCCAGTGCCCAAAATTCAGGATCCGGCTGATATCATCGTGAAGGTCACTTATACTGCGCTTTGTGGGAGGTAAGTATGCCCTCTGCTACGGTAGGGATCGCATGTGTGCTAATTGAGCCGGGTGATGGTAGCGATCTCCATGTGTACCGTGGCATTGAGCCTTCTGGCTCGGGGTTTATTATGGGCCATGAACTCACTGGTGTTGTTGTCGAGACTGGTGATGCTGTCAAGAAGTTTAAGAAGGGGGATAAGGTTGTGAGTGCCTTTACAACGTCTTGGTATGTTGAATCATGTTTTGGTCGGATTTACTACGGAGTACATGTTGATATAGCCCCAAAACAGCGGGAAATGCTTTTACTGCCAGCAAGGCTTTTCCTCTAGATGCGAGGAGAATGTCCTGTTCGGATGCGACGCCTTGGATGGAGGACAGGCGGAGTATGTGAGTGCTCTTTGCTGTCGCCATGGTTTCTGCTAAGACACTCACCTATGCGTATAGGTCCGAATTCCCAATGCTGAAGGCACTGCAATGAAAGCACCCGAGGGGATAGACGAAAAGTTCCTTGTCCTCATGGGCGACATCTTCCCAACTGGCTACTTTGCCGCTAGCAATGCGTTCAAGGGACGGACCCAAGAGCAGATTTCCGAGCAGACAGTCGTGCTCATTGGCTGCGGCCCTGTCGGGATGTGTGCTTTGATCAACGCACTGGAGTTCAAACCGAAGCATTTACTGGCTGTTGACTCTGTCCCGTCCAGACTTGAACTTGCCAGGTCACTCGGTGCCGAGCCTTGGAACTTCAAGACAGACGCAGAAGGACTGAGCAAGCGCGTTAAAGAGTTGACTAATGGGCGAGGAGCGGATGCTGTCATTGAAGTGGTTGGTCTTAGCCCAGCGCTGAGGACTGGATTTGATCTGCTGCGGCCATGGGGTATTCTCAGCAGCGTGGGAGTCCACAACGGAGAGGTGAGTCTTTACCATCGAGCAGGAACCTAAGAGCGACTGTCCTGACCACTTTCAAGATTCCGTGGAATGGAAGCGAGGCATACGGAAAGAACCTCACTGTTCAGATGGGGAGATGTCCCGTCAGGTCTGTTTCTGAGGCAGCGTTGGAGGTTCTAAAGAAGAACCAGCATTTGCTAGGGTATGTATCTCATCATTTTGAAAAGCTTCTGTGGAGGCATACTTCTTTGACTCCTATTTGGCTAATAAGAAATCAGATTCATGACTGACAATATCATGCCCCTCTCGCGAGCTGTGGAGGCCTACGAGATCTTCAACGCGATGAAAGTGCAAAAGGTCATCTTCGAAGCTGATAAATAGATTGTATTCACATGGTATACTCTGAATATAAATGCTTGTCTTCTAGACTATATTATTGCAAAATGACCTGAGCATGAGCGACTTTCGTCTCCGCCTGCCAAAAACAAACAAAATCCCCAACCCAATAAAAGCCAAGCAAACCTTCCCGCAGTAAGGTAAGGTAATAAACCACCTAAGAGTACCTAAGGTAACCTTCCCAAGTGCCACTACTGCCACCATCTGAACTAAGACGCTTTTCTCTTCTTCCTCCTCCTCTTTTCCACTACACCATTATTCTCATCTTCTTTCCTCTCCTCCTCTTCACCCACCCCCTCTCTCCCTCCAGTTACTTATCCTCTTTCTCCTCCATCTACCATCTTCTCCCACTCCATCCCTCCGTTTCCTTCTCTTCTTCCTCTCCGTCTCCTCTCCCTCTCTCCCACTTCCCTCTCTTGCTCCGTTTTCCCAGTCTCTCTTGGGATTTCTTCTCCGCCTCCCCCGCCCGCCGAAACCCCTCTGAACAGCTCAACGACCTACACCCCTCATACTCCTCTTTGACCGCCGTTATACCCTCGTCTATTCCGTCGCGTCTCCCCTCATCAGCTATCCATCTCTTTCTCGACCTTGATCATCCTTCCTAGGTAGGGTATCCCCGTTTCCTTCATCTATTTTGGTGCTCCCACGCGCAAAAATCTACATATTTGTCTCTCTGGGGTCTGTCTATGCCACGCTCTCCGCACCATGAGCTCATCATGATCGTTCTGGAGGGAACCACTGGTCAACCAGTCATTGTTTTGAACGCATTCTCTGACCAGTAATAGAACGACCCATTCTAGGAGCTTTTCGTGGAATTTTACACTACACCTGCCAAGACCTATACCGATCACTCACCTCAGTTCTAAATCATGGACTCCACCGAGATGCGCGACGCCCCTCCCGTCGACGAGACGATGGCCGATGCCATGAATGTCGCCGACGAAGGTGACATGGAAGTCACTCCTAAGACCGAAGAGGAATACGCGCAGTCTATGCTGACCCTCCGCGCTATCGTCTCCTCTAAGGAAGCAGGCGTGATTATCGGCAAAGCCGGTAAAAACGTCGCCGATCTCCGTGATGAAACCGGTGTCAAGGCTGGCGTGAGCAAGGTCGTTCCTGGTGTTCACGATCGTGTCTTGACGGTCACAGGGCCTCTGCAAGGCACAGCCCGGGCTTATGCTTTGGTGGCCAAGGGCTTGCTTGAAGGAGCGCCGCAAATGGGCATGGGTGGTATTGTGAACAACAATGGAACTCATCGTATGTTTACCTTTTTCCATATAGGATTCCAGACCATCTGCAACGAATATGTCAAAGCAGGCGCTTGTGCACCTTTTGAACCCCGTTTACTAACATATGGTGTTTAGCTGTCCGCCTTCTGATCTCCCACAATCAAATGGGAACCATCATCGGTCGACAAGGATTGAAGATCAAACACATCCAGGATGCTTCTGGTGTGCGGATGGTCGCTCAAAAAGAAATGCTTCCTCAGTCCACCGAACGGATTGTGGAAGTGCAGGGTACCCCAGAAGGTATTGAGAAGGCTGTTTGGGAGATTGGAAAGTGCCTCATCGATGACTGGCAGCGGGGCACCGGTACAATCCTTTACAATCCTGCCGTTCGTGCATCTGTTGGCGGATCCACCTCCATGAACACGAGCAACGTGGGCAATGGCTATAACAGTCGTCCCTACAACCGCACCGGTAACGGTGCCGATTTCAGCGACAGCCAATCCGGTGCCTACGGCAGACGCTCTAATCCAGACACCTCCACCCGCGGCTATCCCCTTGTTACTGAGGACGGCGAAGAAATTCAAACTCAGAATATCAGCATTCCAGCGGACATGGTCGGTTGCATCATCGGCCGGGGAGGAAGCAAGATCACCGAGATTCGCAGAAGCTCTGGAGCTCGCATTTCCATCGCTAAGGCGCCTCATGATGAGACCGGAGAGCGCATGTTCACGATCATGGGCAGCGCTCAGGCCAACGAGAAGGCTTTGTACTTGTTGTACGAAAACCTCGAGGCCGAGAAGACTCGCCGTAGCCAGTTACCTCAGGAGTGAACGCCCCTATATGGTTCAAGGGCTCGACATGTTATCGCCTGTTGCATGTTCTTCCATCACAGTGCCAGCCTCATGCAAGGGAGCAGGCCTTTTTTCTTTTTCTTTTCTCAATGTCTTACTTTCGATTCCGTGTTCCGCTTTTTCATCTCGTCGATTCCATTATTTCACATCCTATCCAGCTGCCTTAATACTGGCAAACCACAAGAGTTGCTGCGGTGGAGCGCACGTACCTATCAATTACCATGGACCTCACGACCTACCACTGGTCGCCATATGCTGAATGACTCTCGAGCTCAGAAAAACAAACAACACCATCTACTGATACTCAGTATCCTACGTCTCCTTCCAGCTCCTTCTCTTTGGACATTTCGTTACCAAATTCTCCTCTGACTCCAAATTTACCGCCTCGTGTCTCTGAAAAGTTGCTCGCTGCAATATCGGTGTCCTCTAGCTCCCTATTCTCAAGATCGGATCGGAATATTGTTCCCTAATATTTTACACTTAACCCGCGATGTATCATGTCATCTACATGACTTTTCTCCGGTGCAACGGCCCTCTATACTTCATACGAAAAGCACATATCATGGGGACTTTCCCTCCTGTTTCCTGTCTGCCCCTGATGCCTCATCTATGACATGCCCATGCAATATGTGTGTCCGCATGAGCCCATCGTGTTCGCGGTGGATCAAGAGAAGAATAATGATTTTTATGAGGCTAATTCATCTCAAAATCGAGTCAATAAATGGATTGCAGTGAGCAAATGAGGGAATTCCGGTAGCTGACGTGTAGTTTACACTGGTTCATGTGCCCTCCGACATGATCTCTCCAGTAATCAATCACCTGTTACTTTGTAGACAAACCATGGTTTCGGATTACATAGAGCCTTATTCAACTAGAAATCAAGTTTGGCGTTGCATTTACAATCGTTCGTCATGCAATTGTTGGCTTGGAACCAGTCACAACAGAAAGTCAACTTTATACATGAACCTGAGGCGAACAGTCCAGAAAATGAACACGAATGAAAGGAGTCTATGCTGTATGCACCTGAATGTGCGATGCAAACCAAAAATGGATGGGTGACCGCTCTTCGGACCCAGAGTATGAGTTACAGATATGTATAGGTAGAAGTGAATGAGTAAGAACGGAAAAGAAAAGGACTGTACATCAGATCATGTACGGTGCTGAGCACGAACATCAGATGGGATGTGGATGTCGTCAATGCAATACGTGCATGCAGGCATGCTGTATAGGGGCAAGTTGGAAAATTGAAGGTGAGCGTTGATCGTAAGGATATGCATATGTGTGCATTTCCGAAAGGAATTTACGATGCGGCGCAAATCGAGCCAGTATCGCTGCGCACTGTCAAATGCTCTGGTGACAAGAGACGCCAAGGGAATCGAATAAAAGGCGCCGGCTGAAGAATACCCAAACCCCAAGTATGAATCGCTGCGTTAGATGAAAGAATGCCGTAAACGATGCTGATGGACTTCGAGTGGGTCTAAAGACAAAAAATGTACAATGTTCGAACAGAGAACGAGCCGAATGATCAATCGATGCTCACGTCTAAAGGGTCTTCGTATGCGGCCGTCGGTCGCTGCCTGTGGCCAAATGTTCGTACTCCCATGCTATTTGCTCGCACACGGTTCTGCTGGATGGGGGTGTAACTGCCTGCCTGCTTGCTCGATGGCGCAGTAATCCTTGTCTGGAACAGACCTTGTTGAGACGGCATACCGTTACCCTGGACGTCCGGCGCTGAACCATCCCCTGCGGTTGAAGGAATGCCGGAGGCACCATATCTGCGAGAACCAGCAAGGATGTTCAAGCGGGATGTAGTCGGCGTATAGTTGGCGGGAATTGCAAGGCTTCTGCGTAGAGGAATGCCGGACTGTGATACGGTCGGCGTGCGTGGTTGCTGTAGCTGTGTACGCGGGGATTGATAAGACAATCTGGAACCTTGAGATCGCTGAGGATCTGAGACTGGTTGGGAGGCGGTATAACCATGCGCGACTCGCTGCCGCGGGGAGAGGCGCTGTGCCGCTGCTGAATTGTCAATGTCGGTCATGGCTCTTGACATCGAGCGACTAGGTGGACTTGGCTGGTCGGCGTCTTCGTCCTCGGGCTGTAGCCTCTTGCTACGCAACGTAGTCGAGAGACGACTGAGTCTGCTTTTAGGAGCAGATGCGCTAGGCGATGAGGGACTATTGCCATCCGGGAGAGCAGGGTTATCTTTTCTGCTGCTGCTGTTGCCGTTCGTAGTGGCGAGGCTTCCGCGACGTGCCTCTAGACGACTAGATACATGAGCGGTGCTCTTTCGTCGGCCTGGGACCTCAGGTTCCAAGGTCATACTGCGTCGAAGGGAACGACTGAGCGTTGATGACTCCTCGTTCGCGCTGGTAGGTAACTTGGTTATAGTGTCATCGTCGCCGTCTTGCATTTGCTGTTTGGAAAGCTGTTCGTCTGACAATGCGAGACAGAGCTCTGTCAAGCTGCGGCAGACACTGTCGGCTTTTCGCCTAGACTGCCGGTCAGAGGAGCCGTAGCCATTGACAACCGAAACTCCACCAGAGGGAGCATTATTAGTGCCTAATAAGCTTGAGAGAGCTAGCGCATCTGTGACTGCGGCCTCGAGCGACTTATACACCTCGTTGTTCAATACATCTTTCGCTTTGAGTAGAGCGGTTTGCAAAAGCGGGTGCACTGGATTAGCGGCCGTGACAGCCTCGCTTTCTGCCGTTGAGGGTGTTATCTTATGGTTCCGGTTTGGAGAAGAGGATACGGTCGTGACAGTAGTGGTTGCAGTTCGTGGTCGCTCTCCGGATACTGTCGATATCGCAGCTTGCGACGACGGCGGCAACTTCCCGGTCAATTCCAGCTTCTTGATCCGCGACTTGAGATCTTCCAGCTCATCCCAGACTGTAGACGGAGCAGTCGTTGACAAGGTCGACTCGGTGCCATCCTGCCGAGATCGATCAGGCTCGGGACGCGCCCGTTCTGTGACATCCGAGCCGGACGGCTGTCGACTGCTTCGAAGGCTGGCAAGACCAGAATGGCGGTGAATTCGAGGATCTTGTAGCGAACTCCTTCTTTCTATGTGAAGATCTGGTGAGTATTGTGATGCATCTGGGCTTTCCTGACCAAGCCTACTTCTCGATATGCCGAGAGTCGACCTCGAGCTCGAGCCTATTGCCGAATGTCGGAAGCGGGAATGGGAATGGTCATCAAGGGGATGAGCGGAGGCCGGGTAAGAGTAAGGTAGGGCGCTGTAAGGGTTTGATGGGGAATTGTTGAGGGAGTGCAAGGGGCTGTCGTAAGTGGACAACCGCAGTTGATCAGGGGAAGGTGTCTGTTCATTCAATCGGGAATTGGGTGAACGAAGATGACCGCCAGAAAATCCAAGCCGCGACTATATTGTATTCAACTGCTGTCAGTAAAAGACTACCTGAGGAAATTTGGCAAGAGTTACAAAAGTGTCGCGATCACAGTCGAAAATAGATTGTCACTCACCCGTCTAAGTTCTGAGCGCCCCAAGGAGTCGCGCCGCTTTGAGTCGGATCGGGCAATATTCAAGAAGATGTCCTCATTCTTAGATTTGGAATCTTCTGCAAGTGGCGTTCTGGTGCCATCCTCTTGATCGGTCTGGTCTATGCTGTGGGTTGCGCGATCGCGCTCGTTTGCCAGTGGGCTCCCCTGGACGTAAGTCGCTGTTGACACCGGCATCCTCCTCTTCACATCTGCCTGGCTTGATTGCTGAGAGTGTGACAAGGACTGATTACGACGACGCTTCGATGCATTGAAACTCAAGGAGTTGTCGATCGAGTTGGCATCCAACGGCAGAGAGATATCGCTTGACTTCTCTGAGATTGACAACGGAGACGGCAAATGCGACGGAGAGGCAGGCGCGGTTGAATTGCGAACACGAGATATACTGAAGGGTGGCACAGACCGCTGAGATCTGTCGTACAAGAAAGCGCGCTGGGGGTTCGGAGTCGGATCAGTGTCTGAGGGAGTTTCACGGGGAAAGCTAGCTTGGGTCGTCAGGGCCCGCTTGTGTAAGGGAAGTCGATACTCGAAGCTAAATCGACTCTGCGGTAAACGAGGTGATGGAGCAGAAGATGGATACGGATGCGGTGATGATGATGATGAGCTCGAGTTTGCTGGTGTTGTTGTGATTGTCGTCGCTGGTGGTCCTGATCCTGATGGGGAGGTGCTGCTGGTACTGGCGGAGATTAGCGTGGCTGCCCTGCCCGTGTCACGGGAAGCGGCCGCAAACATGACGGTCTGACGGCCCAAAACTTTAGAGTTAGAGTTACTCTCGTCGAAGCGATGTGACTTGTGGCTAGGTTCCTGGTTATATTGACGATCGTCTAGGTGGTAGCGTGTTTTCTGTCGGTGTTCCCAGCTGTCCTCGGTCTGTGTTGATGACCCTATCTGGCTCAACCTGGGCGAAACAAAAGAGGCAATGGGAGAGAAAGAAGAAGGAATCGAGTCTGCTGCCCATGAAGGATTCGCAATCGAACGGCGAGCCAGAACGGGATGCCGGTCTCTCTGGTGTGCATGAATGGTACGATTCAGAAGCACAGCGGAATCTGTCTGGCGGCGACGAAGTCGAATATGAGGATTTGGGAGATCGTCTGGAGGAGATCGTGGGATGATGGTGGACACTGGGGAGAAAGATACGTCTTTGGACATCTGCAATGTAGGTCAGGCATCGACACGATGCACAATTGCATGTTCGAATCGAATTGGTGGGAAGACTGGCAGGTGATGATGGGAGATTGGACTTGAACACTTGGATTTCTGGAAACAAGCATGGAAGCGAGTCTCGCAGGGGAAAAAAAAAGAAATACATCATAATTAACTACGGAGTACTACCCTAATCAACCAGATCTAGTCTAATAATAACAGTAATCTCCATGACGATGGTGACTGATCTCATTAGACAGGAAACGGCCACCAGGAACAGAAGCTGCTGGTGGCTGGGATAATCTGGAGCCGAGTGGAGCACTCTTCATTCGGAGTTACAGATGCCGGAGAAAATAAGATGTTGATCAAGATGATGTGTCCAATTCTGTCTCTGAGATAAAAAGGAGAAATGAGGATTTGGCTTGAAAGGTCGAGAAGAATATGGAGTTCAGCCAGAAGAATGCCTTGGTGTTCGTCCTCTAGGAGAAAATATAGCAACGCTATGCTGATGGATATAGATATCCTGACACAGGAAATGGCGATAATTTCGACACAGTCAGTGTTTGAAGAGAAGTGGATAAGAAGGAGCCGTTGAAAATATGACACAAAACCCTAAGAACCGAGCAAACCATGCATTTTTCTCTCCTCTTGATCTCTGCGACTCCCTCCCTCTTTACATAAAATGAACATAGTTTCTGGAGCAACAAACAAACGAAGCCGCTGAGCCACGGTATATAAAGTCTCCAACCTTGGTCCAAGCTTTGAAATAGTACCGAGGAAAATTCTAAGCTCAATTCGACAATCTATCCCCACGAGCTCCGTTTGAGACAGCCCATCTGAGGTCAATGTGAATTGCTTCCATGAATTAGCAGACCGACAGTTCAACTGTAGTTGGCGACTAGGTCGGCCGACCTGGGCTGCCACGTAACCTTGCAGGATTGCTTGCTCAATTTTTTCGACGAGCATATCGCGTTCATTGAGTGATGCGAGCTTGATCAAGATCTATGTCGACCGCCGCTGATACACAACACGAAGTTCGTATCTCTCACCTTCCGAGACAACCCCTTACTTCCCTTTACACGTCTGCTGCAGTGTGTAATCATCGACTGCGAGAGGATTTCCTTGAGGGGAGAAATGGATCAGGTTTCTGATCTGGGTATATCGAAAAATGAGGAAGAGTAGACCAAGCTCCTTTCTGAAGTGATAATTGGGGCAACGTTCGTTTAGAGAGAACCTCCTGATTATAACTCGAAATGATGTATCGCACTGAGACCCAGTTCGGGCTTAGACAAAACGAGACATGGAGCACGTGTGGCTAGTCGAGGTGGTCATATTTGTGTATATGCATCGAATCTGTCCACCTCGAACAGCGCCGAGTACGCTGCTGGTACCTCCTATCGCTCAGTAAGAATTTGGTCTGTAAGAAACTGAAGGAAGATTGCACCAGCATTCATATTTTGGAGGAGCCCTTACGTAGCTTACCTGAAGCGCACAATAACAGATGGGGTGAGTGCGTGATGGTCCTCACAGTTCTCATGCTTCAAGAAAATCCTGCTCGTCCTCGGTGAATAAATCTGACATTTGATAACTGCTGCGCCTCAAGTGATATATTGACTTGTTTCAAAAAATGACCAGGATCCCGAGTTTTCATCCTGGCGGACGCAAGAGGTGAGAAGTGTCTTGGTTCTTCCTGGGATCTACAAGCTGTCCTGTAATGATTCGTAAGCCTCTGCTCTATTGCATCGTACGACCTCCCTGAGTTCTACGTTCCCGAGGTTATCATCAGCCTGGCCTACGAACCGGCTCTTTACCTGTGAACATCTGGACTTGGTTCATCGAGACCTTTATTGAGCTCAATTATGACATGCATCAATAGCACGGGGTGACGAAGACCCCGGAATAGGCGACTGGGTGGAATTCCCCCCGTTATGCCAACGACGTGAGTCTATACGAACCTTGGGCCATTTGACTGGGACAAATCCATATCAGTTGATAAGGGCAAACTTCGGTAGCAGTTGTGCACCATGTGATTCGTGATTCGATCCAAATGTAAATCTGACCGATAACTTGTGCCGAATGCCGAATCCGCAGCAATACTAGAGGAAGCCTGTACAGAGCCGAGGGGCTGTTCGCCGTCTGAAGTATATTGGCGTGATGTGCGGGATCATGGTAGCCGAATTGAAACATATTCTGAATCCTCAAATGTCACTACTTGGCGCTAAAAGCGACAGAGCTCTCGGACTGAAGCTCTGACCAAATGACCCTGATGCTTGAGGAGCGGTTAAATGCTAGCTAGCTTCTAGTCTAGTAGTCTGAGACATGAATGATCAGTTAATGACGCAGTCTTATGGAGCTGCTACACTCGGAATGCGATAATGGATCATCGAGCCGAAGCACGCATCCGGGTCCTCGGTAGTTTCATTCATCTTGGACTTTGGACGATGCAGACCAAAGTCGACATAGACAATCAAAGGAATATATCGATTGCCGCGAAAGGGCGAAAATCCTGACTGCAACGTCATGCCATCAAACATGACTCTGTACACGAGTAATAATAGGGCGCGATAAGGCTAACTCCACAGTATCCCTGCTTGATTCTCACATAGGGTCGAACCAAAGGTCAAAGTTCTTGGTAAAGAAAAATGATGGTTCACTTCAATAATGATCACGAGGTGGTTCAGTATCGACAGTGTTTCAGAATGACTGAATAGCCACGTGGAAAAGATGACAGCTTGGTTAAAATCTTGATAGGAGCTGGAAGGTGAAACTGTCAATTGCGTCCCACTGAAGAAGATCAGTTGAGTCCGACAATCACCATCTCGAGTCAGGAGCTGCTTCGTACCCCAGTGGAGAAGAAGCAGCGCTTATCATTCATAGTGAAGCAAAAGATCCATTGGGACTTGGGATATCAGTGGCCCATGAAGGCACTGCCCATAGAATTCAAAGATGATCGGATGTCATCTCTTCGTCGATCATGACAATCAAGTTAATCGCTTCAGGAAAATGATACTCTGGCAGACGGCATGTTGCTGTCAGACTTGTCCGCGAATGAGCAGGCGACAACACGTGACACGGGTTCCTAGTGCTAAAGTTGGAACTAGCGGCTTAGCATCTCTCCTGGCGTGTTTCAGAAAATGCCTCCTCAGTTCGAGTTAGCGCGCACCATTGCGGAGTATTATTGATATTTGATAAGGCCAACTAGTAGTTTGCTTCTGGCTTGTTTCAGAATTCAATCCCACAGACGACGAATTTCTCCATTTTCTGTTTTTCTCCTCGGGATAGACTAGCCAGACCGTGGGAAGGTCTGACTTTCGTGATCATCGGACAAGCAACATCTTGATATCGAGAGGCAAAACATTCAAGTAGGCATTCCAGCCAGGGTTAGAATGTTGCGCGGTCCCGTGGAAATCGAGATACGATTGCGAGCCTAGTCCACATCCTGGGCGATCTGACCAGGAGTATCCGTATCGACTTACTACTGATTCTCCTTCCTTGCCCTTGTCGCCAATGACGCCTTCCTGGGGGCGTCTATCAAGGACGATCTCGATTCGATCCTGTGGCAGGATAGCTCATTTCTTATGTTTCACTTTTATTCAGAGTCAGCTCAATCGAGGGCCAAGCAGCGTTACAGAGCCTCTTTGCCGAATTACCAGCTGCCTAAGTAGGCAGTATTTGATTCTTGCGCAATGAACAGAGTACATTACAGGATTTAGAGATTGTTCATTGATCTTTATCATTATTTAAATTCATTGCGTGTCCATAATAATAGCAATTCGATCTCTGCTCCTGAACCAGCTCAGTTTGAGCTCTTAATAGAAGCAAACAGCCGCAGAAACCAGAGAACCGTGCACAATTAAGCGGGTCTCATGGGCAGTAGATTTGGAATTCATCCTTTGTGGCTTTCTGATAGATACTCATCGATCTGCGATTTCTGCTTCGGAGAATTTCTTTGCCACCCCTAGCAATCGTTCTGTGCTTCTTCTGGAAGAAGATCCCTTTGCTTGTCGAACTCTGTGCCTGATTCAAGTTTGCTAAACCATTTGCCGGAAGAGGAGAGTTGCCTGTTTGCCAGCTGGGTCGCAGTATGGGTTTGGAGGATGGAATCCATGGATGACTACTCAATACAACCCGTGTGCAAATGAAAATCCCGTGCGGACCTAGTACGACTGTGGCATAGACCCATGTTGAGCCGTGATACCCCAACCCAGACGGAGACGGACGTTGAGCATTTGAGGACAACAAGATGACAGATACCGGGCACTTTCGTCTGCACTTTTTGTTTGATAATTGTCTCATTTTTGTCGTCTTCTGTTGGCTATCAGCATAGTCATCTTTTTGTAGCCCTCCATCGGTTTTGACATCCGCCATGCAGTCAACCTTTACTTTCTTTGTCAGTCTGGTCTGGCCTTTCCAATTCTTCGCAACAGTAGCGTCGATTGTGGAGCATGTCTCTGTATTGGTATTAGACTCGCGCCTGACCCTTCTTGATTGAAGCGGAAACAAGAGGAAGATCCGAAGGGGCAGCCCGAGACCCTAGGTTTTCGAATTTTCGAAGAGAACCCGAAACAAGGACTAGGTACAACGGACATAGGGGTCATTCACCGGATTGGTGTGGTCTGGGATTCTTGTAGTTGTTTACATAAGTGAGATCCTCAAAAGGTTGCATCAGAATTATGCTTACCCACCAGCCCCGGTTTCAGTACCATCTTCAGCTAGGACCGAGGATATCAGGAAACTTGGCGAGAAGATGGGCAATACAGATGACGGCTCTTCCTCAAGTCCGTCATACAATCTACATCAGACATAGGACAACCTGACTAGTTGATACGCTCTCGTGTTGGCAGGATCTAGTCTAATATCTGATTCGCGTGCTCTTTGGCGCCCATGATGCACATACCAGCCTCCCACATCAAGGCGGGCGGCTAAATTTAGAGCTGCAGGCGCTAAATATCCCGCGGTACTGCAATATGATTGGCCTCCAACTTCTGGCTTACTGGGGTCAATCTGTGTTTTCTCCACAGCTGGAAGTATTTGATAGGCTGACTATTAGAACGCAGCCCGCCATCCTGCCGGGGCTGTTTCCAATCACTTTTGTTTCCTTCCCGTTGGCTCAAACTGCTTGGCCCGGCGATGATTTATTCTTAGGGGATCTCATCTCTCGTCGTTTTATCATTATTATTATGATTTTATTGCAATTATTATTTATCTTTTTTCCGTCTCTACAGTTTTATGATGGGGTTTCTGTGACTACTGAGGTAACAAGTCGTTCCTCCTCCTCTGCCCACACATATCGCGGGTCATTGTTGGAGGAGACCTTTTTCGTTTCCCTCTCATTCTCATCTCTTCCTTCCCTTCTCCTCTTCTCTTAGTTCTCTTCCCCTCCTCATTGTCCTTTCTTCCCTCCTTCGTGATAGGATCCTTTCCAACATACTCGACTCGCCCTCAATCTCTCATCCAGGTTGTGGGCAGTCGGTCTATTCGCCATTCCCTCCCTTCCTTCTCCTTGAGCTCAGACCTGGGATAGTACTTTTGATACCCTATTATTCGTTTCGTCATTCCCCGGAGGAGCGACTGCCCATAGAAGACACACCGGGCGGCAATTCTCTAACCAGTCCTTTGCCAAAACTGAGCGGACCATAATCATCTTCACTACTATATTCTCTTGCAGTAATTCTTGAAAACAGAGCAACTGCTTTATCTTTCATCTTTATTCTTCTTTGACGGCTGCGTTTGTGGTTATTTTGTCCGGCTTTCGTCCTGTTTCACAATACAATCCTTTACCCACTCGGCAGTGGCATATTTCAAAGAGGAAACGGTCCTCTGGTGGCATTCCTTGGTATGTTCAACATTGTCTCAAGAGTCCATCCGCCCACCGGATGGCTCTATCCTCTCTCTACTTCTTTCTCAGTCTCTTCAAAGCAATTGTTCCTTTTCTCGCCTCTTTGATCTTTGCTTACTCGTCCTTGATGAAGTTAATGGCCCTTTGATCCCTCCTTCTCATGCTTCAATAGCTTGTTCTTGTCGTTCGTTCTATACTTCAGTCTGATCGTCGGCCTGGTCTCACTCCTTGCAGCCGCGTTTGCTTCATTCTCCACTTTGGGATACTTATGTTTTGATAAAGCGAACGGAAGTTGGGAACATGGACGCTGATCGCTCTTCATCGAAAAGGTCGTTTGCGCAGGTAGCAAGTGCGACATTTCTTTCTCTTCAACTTTCTGGATGCAACCAGTATACATCAGTCTTTGCACCAGCACCTCCCGAGAGCTGCGATCCTGAGAGGGTGTCCCCTTTCAAACGCAGATCTACTTCAAGGCCTTGGTCCATCATGCCTGTGCAAACCAGCCCACCGTCACTCCCGGACTCTTTCCCGTCCTTGATGTCGGTATTCGGTGGAATCTCGCCCAAATTCGCCGACGGGGAGGAGCATAGCGCAGCACTCAACCCTCTCAGAGTCCCTCCACATGTTACCGTCAATACATCTCGGCGTCCGCTTCCCTTTCGGCATCGGGCGAGTATCTCGTCATCTGTGACTTCGGGATCCGCAGATTCGTCTCCTACCACTACTATCTCTACGTTCGATTCGCCATTAGCCGCAGACACCACCCCCAGCTCTTCACCTGAGTCTCCGTCGGCGATGCCCTTGTCGTTTCCCAAATTCAT
>JAABUG020000005.1:1107438-1210795 GCA_011319215.2 Scortechinia acanthostroma
TGGGGCGGAACGGAAAATGTCTCGGTCCGAAATGCATGAGGCGGGCCGACTCGGCGAACGGCGCTGGGCGGGCATTTGATTTGCGGAGTCAATGAAGTCCGGGGGATGCTATATGTCGGTTGTCGATGTTTCTCTTCCTCCACATATCGTGAAGCTTCTCTCTTAATCCTTTTGCACAGCAGGGTTTGAGTAATAGCGCCGAAATATGGCGCCCAGAAAGCCCGCCAGCACAGCGGAAATCGCACTCGTCCCTTTGAAGAACTGTCTAGTGAACTTGCCTCCATCACTTGTCGCACTGCTGGTCAATGCCAACACGGTGCGTCGCCATCCAGTGGAAGCTTTAATTTTGGTTTACAAGCATCTAATCCTGTTCTAGGCAGCACAGAATGTCATAGTCGAGCTACAATATCGTCCCGCTTCGGGGAGGGCCAACAGCAACCCGGCGCAGCGATCATGTTACCTAGGATGGACGGGAATGCCGAGCAAGCGAAAGCTCGCACCTGTTGTTGGTCGGGAAGGAATCAGTAGCGGATCTACGAGGGAGCTGGAAGTTGTTGAACTTGATACCACGTTCGGAAGAGTCCTGGGCCTCTCAGAAGGGCAGAAGGTAAGTCCCTCTCTTGAAGGCTCTGGTTACCACCGGTTTCTCACGCGCGTCCAGGTTGGGATATACATTCACCTTGATCCGCCAGTCGCTCACACCATTAATATCGAGCCATTAACTCCGGAAGATTGGGAAAGTATGTGCTGCCCTCCGTGCGAGACTGAATGATCGGATCAGCTGACAAACGTTGCCTTTAGTTATCGAGCTTCATGCGAATTTCCTGGAGCTCAATCTCCTGTCGCAAATCCGCGCCCTCCCGAATCCTACGCATAGCTCCGCACAGTCAGAGCACATGCATCCCCTTGCGCTGCACCTTTCTCCGACATCCACCGCTAACATCGTCATCACCTCGCTTACCCCTGCACCACCGAATACATCACCGTTTGCGAAAATAGCACCTGACGCAGAAGTTATTGTTGCGCCAAAGGTACGCCCTAAAACTACCTCAAGAGGTCCAAGGGGCGATAGCCGAAGTGTGAATGGCAGCAGCAGGAAAAGCGTCGGTGGGAGAAGTAGTGGAAGCACGGTGCGACCCAAGAGCGGCCACTCCGACTCGACAAGTAGAGGCGCTCTCTTTTTTCGAGGGGTGGATCGCCGATTGGTTGAGCCGTACTTCGACGGAGAATTCGAGGATGATGCCAATGAGGGCTTCCGCGTGTGGCTCGACCCTGACATGCTTGCAACAAGTGAGCTTCGTGGGGCCAGCTGGGTCGGCATTACTGTCGTCCAACCTGCCGGATTTAAGGCGCCGCCGGATCCCCAACAACAAATGAACCAAGCGGAGCAGAAGGCAAGCGAAGCAGGATCACCGGCGACCAAACTGGTGGCTAGATTAGCCCCTTGGGTAGACTCTCCAGACAGTCAGCATATCGCCATGTCTACTCCGCTATGCTCTGCGCTGGGCGCTGAAGGTATGGTTGGGGGCATTATTCGTGTTGAAGCAGCTCCTCCGCAGTTGCAACGGTCTACTGTCAGAACGCTCAAGATCTACCCTTTCATGTCTGATTCTACTAAGAAAAAGGACGGGCTCAAATTTGGTGCAGACACCGCAGCAGCCAGGGATGCGTTGCTTGAGCGTATCAAAGTGATTTATGGTAGCACCGGGACGGATAAAGGGCTGTTGTCTGGCCCTTTAACCGACGGTATGATTTTACCAAAATTCGAAAATCAAACGGTATCCGCGTTCGATGGCGCTATTGTCCGATTCGATCCTCCCTTGAAGGGCAGCTCTGACGGCCCCAAACAGATGCTCGTATGGGTTTTGGGGTCCGAAGCGAAGCTATCGCTGGAGGTGCAAGCTGAGATTCCCAGGCCTGCTGAACAAGGCCAATTATCTTTACCCACCGAGGAGCCTCTTCCCAGCAGTATCCCCGAGCTGGTTGGTGTCGATCAAGTTATTTCTCAGTCCCTTGATAACTTGACCAAATTATCTTCAGTCTTGGTGACGGGCGGTCTGGGGTCAGGAAAGACAGCACTCACGCATTTTCTGGCACATCGTCTGCGAAACGACCACTTATTCAACGTGAAATATTTCTCTTGCCGTAAACTTGTCACTGATGAAACTCGAATCTCGAATATCAAGGAAGCCCTCAATCGCCTGTTCATGTCCGCTTCATGGTGTGCTCGTCTTGGCGGGCAGTCCCTTGTGATCCTGGACGATCTTGATAAGCTATGCCCTGTGGAAACCGAGCTGCAGGTAGGGGGAGACAACGGCCGCAGCCGTCAAAACAGTGAGGTAATCTGTTCGATGGTGCGAGAATACTGCTCAATGAACTCTTCTGTGGTGCTGCTAGCGACCGCCCAATCGAAAGAGTCGTTGAACAACGTCATCATCGGGGGCCATGTGGTCCGAGAGATCATCCACCTGAGAGCCCCTGACAAGGAAGGACGGCGCAAAGTGCTTGAGAAGCTGACGAGCCATGATCGACCCTCCGCCAGCCTTGCCAATGGTCATGCGCGAACGGCGAGCGCGTCCACTCAAGACTCCTGGTTGGATCCCTCGAACCCTGGAAGCCGTCCCAGCTCTGCTGGGGCAGATGGCTTTGTTCTAGCTCGAGACCTCGACTTTCTCGATCTGGCTGGGAAGACAGATGGATACATGCCTGGCGATCTGGTCTTGCTTGTCGCTCGGGCACGGAATGAGGCTCTGATACGGTCCGTTCAAGACCCTCTGGCCGCATCCAAAGCAGTCACTCTCGGCGCTGAGGACTTTGAGAACGCGATCAAAGGGTTCACTCCGGCGTCTCTACGCAATGTCACGCTCACCTCCTCTACCACGACATTCTCAGCTATCGGTGGTCTGCACGAAACCCGTAAGATGCTGCTGGAGACCTTGCAGTACCCGACCAAGTATGCGCCTATCTTCGCGCAGTGTCCTCTGCGTTTGCGTTCAGGCTTGCTCCTGTACGGCTTTCCGGGATGCGGGAAGACTCTTCTGGCTAGTGCGATAGCGGGCGAATGTGGCCTGAACTTCATCAGCGTCAAGGGTCCCGAAATCCTGAACAAGTATATCGGTGCGAGTGAAAAGAGTGTGCGTGATCTGTTTGAACGAGCCCAGGCCGCCCGGCCGTGTATTCTCTTCTTTGATGAATTCGACAGTATTGCTCCCAAGCGTGGCCACGACTCCACCGGCGTCACGGATCGTGTTGTCAATCAGCTTCTCACACAGATGGATGGTGCGGAAGGTCTTTCAGGCGTGTATGTTCTCGCTGCCACCTCTCGGCCCGACCTGATTGACCCTGCGTTGCTCCGCCCCGGACGATTGGACAAGTCTCTGCTCTGCGACATGCCAAGTCATTCAGACCGAGTCGATATCATTCGAGCTGTGAGTACAAAGCTTGTGATGGACGCCGAGGTGGTTGCTCGTATGGACGAAATAGCTGCAAGAACCGAGGGCTTCTCCGGAGCCGATCTGCAAGCCGTCGTGTATAATGCCCATCTAGAAGCTGTCCACGATGCACTCGGAGACCATTCGGGAATAACCGACAAAGCAACAACAAAGAGCAGCGCCAAGCCTACATCGAGCACCAGCGGCAAGTCATTCATCCAGTTCCTGTACTCTACGTCGGAGCAAAGAGCTGGCGCCGTCTCTCTACCGCCACCAGCCGTCGTCGCTGCCAGAATCGAAGCCATCAAGAACGCTCGGCGTCGTCAACGCCAGATCGAGCAGGGGACAACTACTGCCGCACCGACCACAAATGGGGCCACGAAAGAAGCACCGCGCGAGGAGATCGTGGTCCGATGGGAACACATGGAGCGGTCCCTTTCTACCACACGCTGCTCACTCAGCGTGAATGAACGCAGGCGGTTGCAGGCAATCTACAGTGAGTTCGTGGAGGGACGTAATGGCGAAATGCCCAATGGTGAAGCAGGTCGGGAGATTGGTGGGCGGACGAGCCTGATGTAGCGGTGCATACCATTTTTTTCCTTTTACAATTCGAGATCATGTATTAGACCTACATTGCTATGTTTCAGCAGTATATATGCATAGCTAGAGAGCGATGTTACGATGAGACATGGAATTTGTTTGACATACTGTCTAACCGAGTTGAAAGTCACGCCAAACAACATATAAAAGAAAAAGAGAGAAAAAGCACTCAGCCCCGTCTCGAACCGTGGCCATCCCACACATACGCAGAAGCTACAGAAACTCAACACCTCCAGATAAGGTCTGGAAACAGAAAAAAAAACTGGTAGCTTCTCTTTGATTGAGCGTGTCATCCTTAGTGCAGGGGCCATGCTAATCTTCTCTGTATCGTTTCAAATTGACCAAATGCCCGAAGGCACTTGGGAAGAGATTAAAGTGGCTTATATCCCAAGCTTATTAGGTAATGGTGGGTTCTGATTGGCCCGCCAAGCGATGGCGGGGAACGTCGAAATGCCCTGTTGCACTGTCACTTCGGAATGCTTCAAATGGTTTTAGGCAGGACGAGACTCCGACAGGGAGGATTGAATGTGGAAGTCTGCTGATCTGACTGCACTGTCGATTCGAAGAAAGAGAGTTGAGATTCTCTGTTTGGAAAAGGGTACAGCTGCATAGATGTCTATGGCTGTATGCTACTAAAACAGTACACTCTGCTCTTGTCAGTTCCTGAACTTGTAGCGTACCTCTTTGAATACCCTTTATTTGTCAAAAAGAGATACCCGTCCTGATAGTCATGGAATTTTAGGTTGGGATTTCAGCGAGTAGAGAGGAGGGATATCCTTCGCAGTTGGCAAACCACAAATCGAAATCCAGTCCAATAATTGTTGCTTTCTTAGTCATCCCAAGTTCCCCAGTCCCAGACCAACAACAATCCCAATGGGGCAAAAGGCTGGGTGCTCTACCGATGCAAATACCGAGAGATCCGGTAGTGATATGCTATTTATCTACTTAACAGATGAATGGGTTCCTTTGTCAAGCGATCAATACAATCTAAATCTGTTTGGAAGACTCGCATCGCTGGTTACCCAGGCTTATCAGTAATTGGCCTTCATTGCCGCCGATGGCCGATGTGGAGTCTCCGCATCTCGGGTATTGGCGCCCTTAAACAGCGAGGATACCGAGGCAGTGTCCCGGTTGATTAGAAGTTCCAAGGTTATTGTCCATCGCCATATCAGAGACAGTCATCTGGTGCGATTTGTCTCTTCTTTATCTCTGTTGGAGTCCGCGATTGTTCCTGTTAAACTCTACACTCACGCTCACACTCGTCCTATTGACATTTCAGTCATCCGGTTCCAATCTCCTCCGTCTACACTTCCCCGCATCTTCTAGTCATCATGCCCGTCTCCTCACCGTACCCTTCGATAGACATTCCCAATGTTGACCTCTGGACCTTTCTCTTTGAGAGGAAGGACCGGCCTTTTCCGGATGACAAGGGTTCGTGTATCCCTTGTTCTTTTCGGCACCGACCTGAAACTAACTGTAAATAGTCATCTACATAGACGCCGACACAAGGCGACAATATACCTATAAAGATGTAAAAGAGACCGCACTCACATTCGGCAAGGGCCTAAAGGCCATCCTGGACTGGAAGAAAGGAGATGTGCTCGCCCTGTTCACACCCAACTGCATCGATACACCGGCTGTGACATGGGGAACTCACTGGGCTGGGGGTGTAGTATCTCCAGCAAATCCCGCGTACACCGTGGATGAGCTGGCCTTCCAGTTGAAGAACTCGGGTGCTAAGGCTCTCATCACTCAGATGGCGCTGCTACCAGTCGCCACGGCGGCTGCAAAGCAGGCAGGGATCACGGAAGACCGAATCATCCTCATCGGCGATGAGCGTGACCCGCAAGCCAAGTTTAAGCATTTCAGTTCGATCAGGAACATTTCGGGGGCGACTCGGTACCGCAAGGCCAAAATCAATCCTGCAACGGATCTGTCGTTCCTGGTCTATTCGTCCGGAACTACTGGTGTCCCCAAGGGAGTCATGCTGAGTCATAGGAACATTGTCGCCAATTCCCTCCAGCTTGCGTCAGGAGAGGACCAGCAGCTGAGTTGGAATGGTGGCGCAGATGGAAAGGGAGATCGGATTCTGGCTTTCCTTCCCTTTTACCACATCTACGGTAAGTCCTGCGGCATGACGTCTTTTTTATCTATCATACTGACAAGGCTTCAGGTTTGACCTGCCTGGTCCACCAGACCATCTACCAAGGCTACGAGCTATACGTCATGCCAAAGTTCGACATCGAAAAGTGGTGCGCCCATGTGCAGAATTACCGTATCACATTCAGCTACGTGGTGCCCCCGGTTGTACTGCTGCTCGGCAAGCATCCGATTGTCGACAAGTACGATCTGTCCAGCCTCCGTATGATGAACTCTGGTGCCGCACCACTCACGCAGGAGCTCGTCGAGACTGTTTATAAACGTATCAAGACTGGTATCAAGCAGGGATACGGTCTCAGCGAGACTAGTCCAACTACCCACACCCAGCCATGGGGAGAGTGGCGCACAAGCATTGGTTCCGTGGGCAAGTTGCTCCCCAACATGGAAGCCAAGTATATGACCATGCCTGAAGATGGGTCCGAACCTCGCGAAGTGCCGGTGGGCGAGGTGGGCGAGCTGTACTTGCGCGGACCCAACGTTTTCCTGGGCTACCACAACAACCCGCAGGCGACGGCCGACTGCCTTTCCAAGGACGGATGGTTCCGGACGGGAGACGTAGGCTACCAAGACAAGGATAACAACTTCTATATCACAGATCGTGTCAAGGAGCTCATCAAGTACAAGGGCTTCCAGGTCGCTCCGGCGGAGCTGGAAGGAATTCTGGTGAACAACGAGGCGGTCGATGATGTCGCTGTCCTTGGTGTGGAGAGCGAAGCACACGGAACTGAAGTGCCGCTTGCCTACATTGTGCGAAGCGCGAAGAGCAAGAACTCGAACGTTACTGCCGAGGAGGAGGCCACGAGGATCGTCCAGTGGCTGGATTCCAAGGTTGCATACCACAAGCGGTTACGCGGGGGTGTGAGATTCGTGGACGAGATACCCAAGAGTCCGAGTGGGAAAATTCTGCGGCGGGTTCTCAAGAAGCAGGCCAAGGAGGATGCCAGCAAGGCTCTAGGGGCCTCTGCTCCCAAGGCTAAACTGTAAAGTCTTGTATATAACGATCATTGATAGAAATGTGGCCACCTTCATGACAATCGTAGTTCCTCTTTATAGCGCAACCCTGTAAGAAGCAGGATCACGGGAAGAAGCGCTTCACCATGGCATCAACATCCTCCCCATCGACGGCGTCCACCTTCTCCCGCGCTACTCGTTCAACAGCCTCCTCTATCGGCTCCTCCCCATTCAACAAATCATACCAACCCTCCGTATCCGCCCTAGCCAGCAGCTGATCCGCCACACTGGCGACATCCTCCCTCGTCACCTTCCCCTGGCCCCTCGTCTTCCCCAGCGCCACCCGCCCCGTCGCAGGCTCATCAGTCAACGTCCCCGGCCGCAGACAGATCGCCTGCATCTTCGGCCCACCGGCCTGCTTGCGCCGCGCCGCCAACGCAGTCATGTACTCGTCCGCCTCGAGCTTGGCCTTGGCATATGTAGGAAGAACATTATTGAACACATTCTGCATAGCCGCCCAATCCTCATCTGACATCCAGCTGGGCTGGACCCGTCGACTACCCAACCACGAGACGAGCAGGAACTTGGTGACGCGGGGCGAGGCGAACGACGCAGCGAGGAAGTGCTTTGCGGCGCGTTCGTCGATGGCGAAGGTCCGCTCGGGGCCGCCTTTGCCTCCGGCTCCTGTGTTTATATTGTTAGTCAATCAACTGCCGGGATGGACGTCCCACTAGGCTAGGGTGGATGAATACCGGCCGACCAAACTACATAATCCGGGGACACGGCATCGATGATCTTCTTCGCGTCGGCGTCGCTCTTCACGTCATCCAGGCTGGATAGGAGAACGGAGAGTTTGCCTCTTGCGCCTTTGCCTTTGCCCAGGGCGAGGATCTCGTTCTCGTGCTCGGGGTTGCGGATGACGCTGGTGACGTTCCAGGCGCGGGCGAGGAGGAGGGGGGTTAGTTTCTGGGCTATCTTGCCGTGGCCGCCGAGGACGAGGACTTGCATTGTGCAAGGGGTATCGATACCTGTTGATAAAAAAAAATCAATAAACCCACTGTATATAGCTTGTAAGTTAGAGAATTACTATTTGGAGCTGATCGTCGAGAGAAGTGGGTGCAATGTGGATTGATAATTGGCGTGGTGTCTATTGCGTCATGGACTTGGCACTATCGATTGTTTTGAGCTGGGAGCTTCATTTATTTCATTGCAGGTTAACATACTCCTAGACTTTATTGCATCAAGCATAGAGCTCAATAGAATCAATTAGCATCAGAGTTTGTCAAAGAGACGACATTTCTCCTCTTGTTGGTGTACTGTATATACTTCCCATCTAGCCTTGGTTACGGAATATATATCAGTGGTTACAGTAACGCAATCCGTCACCATTGACAACCTAGAGGCTAGAAGAGGAGAAGTATCAACACTAAATTGGCAAATTTCATCATTCAGCAAGGGATTTGTTTACTCAAAGAACGGATATACCTGGCCAGTAGCTACCCCTCTATGAGTATGGCAAATCCATAAAAGTCTCAGACAAACCCTTTATTGAGCAGTTGGACTCCTTCGAATATCCACACCGAACATCCCCAGTTCTGCTTCAGGCTGACAAGGCGACTGATCTTAATTAAACCGGACTACCGTCGTAAATGTCTTACATTAAGTGCACCGGTGACGTAGGGACAGCCAGTCAATGAGAAGCTACATTCAAAAGGCGCAGATTGAAAGATGGTGATTATGAATTGTTTGGTGGCCTACCTCGATGCTCAGGAATATGATACTAGGATGAAACGACGTCTCTAAAGAATTGAAAGTTGAAACTGAGAGACTGGATATTGAATCATTGGTGTAAAGCTTGGTCGCTACTAGACGACGGCTACGCCTCGCTTGATTCACGTTCAACGATGCATTCCTGCATCTTGCTTGTGAGACATGGGGTAGAGACTCCGTAGATAGCGAGATGTTGAGTTCCAGCCTTTACACCTTAATAATATCGTGGTGGAGTCTGGATATTGACCTTGGAGAAGGCGACCAATGATCATCTGATGAGGGGACTGTTTAATGAAGGACCCAAAAACACGAAAGGTCCAGGCCTGGGAGACTATGAGGATGTTTGACCACAGGGTTTCAAGAGGGAGAACCTCATCGTTTCTGCTGGAATGTACTTAGCACAATGAATGACTGATACAATCCGTACAATCTACAGGCCTGCTTAATCAAGTCTATCCTTTATCACTTACTAAAGGAAGCACACAACAGACAGACCTGACTGGAGATGGAGCGATCTATATTATTGAATCAACCATACGATTGGGTCTGTCAAAGCTGCGTGGGAATACCACTTATCCTTTCTAGTACTAGTCAGGGGCATCCGCCCGTTTGGCAAGCTCAACAATACGATCCTGTCTTGTATATCAGGTACTGTACCAACACCACTCAAACCACACTAAACTGGCCCGTGACAATGTCCCACAGCCACAGGCCCCGAAGGAATCAGTAATACTAATTGTTATTGGGCACCATGGGATGTCTCAAACTCCTGCCGCTCAAGCTTAGAAGTTCCTACGAGTCAATCCATCCAGGACTTCGCAAGATTTGATGCTAAGGGCCGGTAAATTACCTTGCCAACGGCTGTCAGCCTGCCAGTACACCAATTATGAAGGATTTTCCGGTTGGAGACAAGCCGTGGCGTTACCTAAGGTACATAGATGTACCTTAGACCTACGCAGGTATTGTCCATGGTAACAGCGATATTTAACTGATGGACAGTCCTCGATATTTCCTTGCAGACTGTTGCGATCAACAGGTTCATTTCATTCCGTCATCCGCCGGAATGGTTCATTGATCATCGCAGGATGGTCACTCGTGACTGGAGTAGACAGATGCTCCCCTGAGGAACCACGATCTTCAAAGCTCGGATGGTGAGATGGTCCTCGTTACGGTCGTTTGAACTTTGAACATGTTCATCTCGCTAAAATCCGGATGCTACCATTATTTGCAGCGTTCTATGGCCGGGATGACCTGTGGGCCTATGCAGACCACACATGAAATGTCAAGTGTGATACGTCGGGACCCTGCGACTCGGAGAATAACTGTGATGGTAATGCGTCGTCGACTCGTCTCAGTCGTCTGACGGTACAAACTTTGCTTCGAGTTTTGGCTCCACGGAGAACATATCCTTGCACATTTGGAGTTTGTTAGTTGATATTGTTCACTAGATTATCCGGTTTTCCTGTTACCGGGCGGTCTACCTCTCTATGGGACTATCTAGCCTCTCGTATCTCAAGGTCAATCTTAGTACTCAAGCGAATGATGACGTCTACTTGATGTTATCAAGATGTAGACGCCGAAAAACCGGGAATTTAGTAAGTGTCCTAGCAGGCTAGCACTAACAGAGTCAGTGCTCAAATCCGATGTTCTTTCACAAGAATCCAGAGTAGAGCCACAACCTGAGCTCGGATTGAGATCATGATAGAGTGTCTCCTCCCTAGTGCAAGGTATGTGAACGTCGTCGAGGACCAAACACATGTTCACAGAGCGCTTACCATGCATATCGTACAACCTTGGATTTGGAGACATCAAGTAGGTAGGCTGGAGGCTGTTCAATTGTATGCAGGAGATAATGTGATACTGAGATCCATCCCCATGCAGTCTTCCAGTTTCCAATTGTTCCTCACTGAGGCTCCAGCTCAGCCTTCGTCTTGACTCCCCAGGCCCAGGTCGGCCCACATCCCGTGGAAAGGACCAGATTTGTTCATGTGGTTGAACGAATCTATATTCCATGAACTGTGACAAACCTAATTATTGAACGAATCCCAGTTCCATGTAAGTAAGCATCATGACTCCGGACGAAGATAAGCAGGGACCAGCAGAGAGACCCCCTCTGCTTTGAAAACAGGATGAATATTACCAGGTACAGATTCTATTTCCATACCTTAATTGTGTATCAAAACAATCCATACTGTATGGTACCTGAAACACCTCTCATCCCCGCTGTTATTGCAGCATCCGATTGGACTATTGTGTGCGGGACCTGCAAGGGACGCTCGGCGCTAGTATGAAGTACCGTAGTGTATCCTGAAGGTCATCCATGGTTTCTCAGCAGTTTATATCTTGCGTTCCTGTGGTCGAAATGAATATGATGGATGTCGTACCAGGGGCATGTACCTCGGGAATAGGTAAATCATGTTGTATAGAGGCATGAAAAGCAATGTTCATAACTATTCTGCGCTCATCGAGTGGACGTGTTCTTCTACTTGATCATCAAATTTGATCTCTCGTCGATAGCTACCAATCAAACACTCGCCAGTGTCGCTAATGGGGCCCAGAAATTATTCGACCTACTATCAAGCACACTGGACACTAACGCAGACTAACTGAGCAAAGTCCCCCGTAGTCCGCACCTAAACTAGATCCTTAGGCGCTGGAACACTCGCGAAGAAAAGGGAAGAACAAGACGCAAAGGAGAAAACGGTGCAAAGAGGAAGTATCTTGGACGATCGGACCCAGATCCTTTATTTTTTATATTTTTTTTCTCCTCGTCCCATCCATTAATTAGCAAATAATCTAGAAAAGTACCGAGCAAGAATAATAAATCGAATAAAATCGTCTTGACGCATGACAATTATTACTTTGCCTTTTTCCCCTTCCCTTTTCCATTCTTCGACTTGGACTTGGTCACTCTCGATGAGTTAACTGATCACACTCCAGCATCCTTCGTATCCAACTTCCGTCTCTCATTTATCTTTGCCTCTCGATTCATCAATCTCGTTGGCACACATTTCTGATATCTCCAATTGATCACCAATTACTCGAATCGAATCAATTGTTCCCGACCCAACCTTTTGCTCTCTTTGGTCCTCTCCTCCACAGTAGACGTCAAACTGTACAACCAACCAAATACCTCCGCCACCCTCAACATTGCATTGCAGCCACATTCAACCATCTTATGCAGGCTCCCCATTAGTCGGCTCCGACATCTCCATCCTACCTAGGATTCTTCACCTGCGTCGTGACACTCCTGTCGCCCCGTCTGTCGATAGCTCAGCCTATCCCTATCTGAATCGGCTATTTTCAGAGCGCGCCAAAGTACCATTCGCACCTGCGGAGTTACATTCTATGCCAGGGGATGAATTCATGATCGTGATACATTGATATCTCCCTCTCACTCTTATCACCTTCTGTTTCTCAATATCCTGTATGTCATTGCTTACCCGTCGTTTTATCAATTCCTTGCACTTTCTCTAACTATGCAGTGTTATCAACAGTCGGTGGCTTCATTTCTGTCTCGTAATCGTTGATGGCGTAGCGGGTCATACCATCTTTCGATCAAGTGGCCACTCCTCATTGTGCGAAGATCATCGAGCCCTCCTCGGACGAATACTTTCGCCTACCACCAAAATCCGGACCTTACGACCGAACCATGAATCGATTTCGGAAAAGCAGAAAGGAGAAAGTAAAGGAGGTAAAGGAGGATGGCGCGAACCTGGAGAGTGTGCCGAGCGTACCGAGCGTACCAAGCGTACCGACATCGTTGACCTCCAAGTTATCATGGAAAAAGAAAGAACAAGAAGAAAAGCCGGAGCTCGACCTCGCAAATGCTCTGCCATCCACGGACGACTTTCGCACCAGCTTGCTGATGCCGAAGCTGTCCGCACGTTTCAGCATGCTGCGAGAACAGGATGACCCCGACTCATTGATCGGCAAAGCGAGTGACGACAGCGTCCTCTTTCCCAAGCGCGCTTCCCGATTGAATCTTTTCGGGCACAGTCCCAACCTTTTGGCAGACATTGACGAGGCGTCTATAGATGGTAGGTCATCGACCAACCTGGGCCGTGTCGATTCGTTCGTCTCTGGCGGCGATGGTGGCTATGGGACCGATGACGATCGTTCGCACAATGGCAGTATCATGAGCCGGGCCAGGCGAACCGAGGGCAATAATCTATTTGGTGGACGGCAGAAGGTTTACAAGATCCCCACCAAGACAGCGAATGGTTCGGGTTCCGGATCGGGTCGTGCACCGTTGGGACGCGCCCTTTATGAGGACGACCTGTCCATGTCTGCTTTCCAGCGCTTGAGGCTGAAGGAAAAAGATGAGGAGCGCGCAGCCGAAGGGAATCAGCACGGATCTCCAGCCCAAGAATCGGAGGATGGTCTATCAAGCATGTCGTCGATGCAGCGGACAACATCATCCTCAACCGCATCGGGCCTTACTGCCTATGGTCGCACGTCAACGGCAGCTACTTCGATCGATGAAGAACCATATTCCACAGGGATTGAGAATTCCAAGCCAGGACTCATAGGGTCCATGGCCCCTGAACGTGGCTTGTTTAAATCTCGACGTCTCTATGGGCAAGGTCTGGCACAATCTGCACAGAACCAGCAGAACACGACGCTGCACCGCCTAGAAAGTCTGAGTCGCCAACGTGCGGGTACCCCAGAGTTGCCTCTTCTTACCCGGACATACTCCAGAAGCGCGACCAATCTGCGTGACCGCCTCCAGAATCTCGGGATCACTGAGCCAACACCAGAGACTTCCCGTCCGACCAGCCCTCCATCCTCAGCCACCTCGCCAAAATTGCCGAGCAATGACAGCGACCCCAAGGTACCGAAGTCGCAACTTAATTCCGGCTATGGAGTACCGCCACTGAGTCCGCCCGTCAGCGAGAATGAAGAACTAGGGACATTGGCGGCCGCCTTGCAACCGGAAGATCATGGGAAAGCTACGGCGATGGGCTTCTTCAACAAGCCTAAAACCGCTTATGATGAGAATCAGTTTTCGCGACGTCAGCTGCAGATGCACCAGGGTAGGAGCACACCGCCCCTTCGACGACCTCCATCACCTCCCGGTCAGATGACTCCCCAGGAACGCATTGGACGTTCCCGGGGTTTTTCAAACACGAGCGGCTGGTCCAGACCTGAGTCTGCCTCCTCTCATTACAGCGAGTCTCATCGTGCGGCGAACTATTCGATTACCCCGAGCATCGAAGCTTCTCCTGCGGGCCCTGCGAATGGCACCTTTTTCGCAAACCCCAGTCCCGATGCGTCCGACGATGAAGGTGATGAATTCAATGCAAGGGACGTTGCAGCTGCTATTGACGCTGTGCACCCTGCTTTCCGGTCTAGCCCACCATCCAAGCCTGCAACTCCATCGGAAGAACATCAAAGCGTTCTGCCTGAAGTTCGGTTCTCCGATCTCGGTGATTTGAAGCCTATTGCTGAGAATGAAGCATCGGAGAGAGCAAGCGTTGCGGATCACAGCAATGTTCTCCCTGAGAAGCCCGACTCACCCACCCTCGGACCCTCGGGGCTGGGACTAAGTGGTCTGATTCGCACCCATCTCCGACGTGACAGCGATCGCTCGTCATTCCACGTACCGCACTCTCCCGCCTTCCCACCAAAACCCAACGACGACGAGGTCGATAGATCCATGGCCAACGGATCAGATACGGCCGATGGTTACTCTCAGCGCGCGTCCACGGACGGAAACAGCTCCAGGGACTCACAGGACGACTCCAAGGTACCTTCTTGGGAAGATGAATTCAAATCTAAGCATAGACGTCAAGGAAGCACCGAGACCCAGCGGGAGCGGGAAGAATTCGAGATCGAGCTCGCGGAACGGCGCAGGAGAGTGCAGGAAAAGCTGAGAGGGTTTGCTGAAAGCGAGAGTCGATCAGCTAGCCCGATCTCCGGGCGTCAAACACCAGACTACCCCCCTCAGACAAAGCCTGGCAACGCATTTGCCCTTTTGAAGAACAAGAATCCCAAACATCCCTTCTTTAGCAGACAAGACCCGAAAAATGCCAAGACGCTCGGTCTCGCCAGCGCATCCACTCCATCCTTGGTACCGGACGACCCCTGGCGAGAGGAGGATGAGAAGCTGCCCTTCAGCATCGGCAAGCACTCCAACACCAGCTCACCGCAGATCGCCGGAGAAAGGTCTGTTCGATCCAGAGTGGCGGCCTTTGGCCGCAGCAGTCACGAAGACTCCCGCGAATCGAGCCGCAGCCGTGGCGTTTCGCCGCGTTCAAGCATGAGGTCGCAGAGGGATCGTTCGAGCTCAGACGCCTCCGGCCGCTCCAAGAGCCGAACACGGTACCGCGATCGCGACGATCTGGGAATACTGGAAGAAGATGCTGCCGGCTCCCCAGAGCCGTTCCCGCACTTTGACCAGCGAGCCGCCCCTTCGGTTCCATCTTCCACACGCCCATCGGTAGAGGTCCATGATCGTTCGACATCCTATGATCGTTGCTCGTCAGCCGCATCTGGACGGTACCGCAGCGGGAGTCGGTCTGCCACATCGAGCTACTTTGATCGACCTCCTGTTCCCGCGCCCTCCACCAACCCTTCAATGATTGGAGTGTCCCCTCGGCCGTCTCCAATCGCTCCTTATTCCGCCAATACCACACCACCTCTACAGGAAGTGTCCCCGAATCCTTCCACGACATCTCTACCCACCCATGCGACCGCCGCGCATGCTCTGCCCCAGCGAGCCCCAGGCCATGGCGGCCTTCAAAAGCGGGTCATTGACAAGACTCTGATCTCCGAGCCAACTTTTGTGTCATGCACATCCAATGTGCCGACTGTGGGTCTTCCCCCAGGCGCAAGCTTAAGTAACGGCATGGAGACGCCCCCAATCCCGCCTATGAACCCACGACGACGCCGTCAGACCACCACCCAGACCATCCTGGGCGCTCTCAAGGGCGAGAAGCACGAGTCGTACCATCCGGTCAGTGGCCCCTCAGAGGAACATAGCACCTTCTCCGACGACAACGACAAGGGGTCCAAGTCCAGACACAACAAGCTTCGCAAGGCCTCCAGCGAGGGCGGTAATCTGAACTCAACGGCCCGACAGCAAGCCATGGTTGCTGCCGCTGCCCCTCTGCCCCCGGCACCGGCTGTCCCGCAATACCCGCCGCCCAATGTCCCAATAGAAGGAGGAATGTTTTAACAGTATCATTCCTTGCAGAAGACCTCTTCACATTCTCTCATATATCTCCTATTTCTCTCTGTCTGTCTAGCATCTCGGATTTCGCAATTTCTCTCCTTGTATTTCCTTGTGTATTCGATACCTCTTGATTCAGAGTTGATTCTTTCGTCGACGAGTATATACCAACTGCGTTCTTTCCATGTTGGGCGAATGGGATTATTTCTTTGCTTGCTGGGGTTACTATTCATATATAGCCTGTCTGCATCTATCAATCAGATACCTTTTCATTTTGGACATCATCCACATCGATCTAACACTCAGGTGCATTGTCAATATAGACGACACAAGACAAAAGTGTGATTCTGGATCTGGATGACGGTAGAATAGAAAGCGTATGATACCCAAAGCTGGTCTGTTTTCCGAAAGTAAAGAGAAGAACCTAGGGGACTGATGGATCTGTTTTCACCTCTGTGAGTGTTATTTCACTGAGATGAATCACGTGTAAATATCAGCCCTGAGGTTTATATGTCTTTCCTGATTAGTACTTTAAGACAATAGAAGTAGTGATTACAGGATATAGGTATCCCTCACACATGAAAGATACAAACCAGTTCGAAACAATGTGTAGAATGAGAGGGTCACCTTATCACTATGCTGAGAACACTGTTCGTGCAGCTCAGTCCCAACAAATCCATACATGACATCGCTATAGCGACCAAGCAGTAACAGAACAGGGGGATTTCTTCATGCATCAACACAACACCTTACTCTCACTTCATCCTTTCCATACCCCACATAAATGTTGCATCTTCATCTTCATCTTCCTGCTGCATTCATAGGAGACCCTCACTAAGTACAAACACATGTCCTCATCCTTCTCCTGACAGCCTTCCAACGACAAAGAAGGAAAAAGAGTGGGAAAAGGCTATGCTCAGGCGCTACTCCATCTGCATCACCGATTTGCCATCTTGTCGCCAGACCTCCAGATCCCGCAGCGAGCCTTCGTTCGACTACCGAGATCCCAAGTGCAGATCTGCCCTGTGCAGAAGCTGCTGCTCAGTTCCCCTCATGGCGTCGATGGTGCTCCCGCAGTTTGACGGCGCTGCAGAAAACAAAAAGGCCAAGAAGAAGGCTAATAAGAAGAAAAAGAAACAGCAGCAGAATAAGGATAAGCAGTCGGCGCAGGGTGACTCGAATGGTCCTAGTCGCAGCGACTCTCCTCCGTCGTACAAGAGTACGGCTGATAATGCTGTTGCTGCCCAGTCGCTGTCGCGCGCTGCGTCTTCGGTGGATACGCTGCGCCTCCCTCTGATTGTTGATGGGGCATCCTGGGGGAAGAAGCAGGCCCAGGTTCAGAGTCAAAGTGAGTTTTCCATGCTATCCTGTGGAATGAAGCTTCTGACCATTCGCTACCAGATGGCTACGCTTCACACTCCTACCATGACACCTCTATTGTCACACAGAGCTCCACTGCGCCTTTGCAATCCCCTTCCATTGCGGCAACCACTGAAGAGACAGTCCGCGCGTCGAGTGTGCAAAGTGGGATCCACGGAGACGTAAGCCTCTCTTCCACGGCCCCCAACAAACTGCCCTATTGCCAAACTCATGGAACGGCAACCTGCCGATTTGATCCCGCATGCTGTGTCCACAAGGCGCGGGCCGATTGCGACTGCCCACGTCGGCCCTCATGTTGCTGTGTCCATCACGCTGGAGATTGTTGTACTTGCGTGTACACCCCGCGAAGAGGATATGTCAATGGAGCGTACAGCTTGTTCGGCCATGATTTGCCATCGTATGCGCCGCATCCAGTCGGTAAGAATGGGGAGGTGACTGCAGCTGATAGTCATATATCTATAATCTGGCCATTGAAGGATAACGGAACGAGCTCTAAGCCTGTCGCTGAAACTTGGCCTTCGCGTGAAAATGGAGGTGAGTTCATCGAGTGAATGAGAAAATGACATAGCCTAGAGGCTGATCTGTCCCGCAACAGTCGCAGAGAAACATCCTGAAGCCGCTCCGGTGTATGACGACGGTCCCCTCGCCGCGTATGTCCTTCGCCTCTATGACAGCGAGGAATTTCACGACTGCCGGATCCTATTGAAGTCGGGCAAAGACAACTTCCCACCGATCACCATCCGCACACACAAGGTGTTCATCGCCCGTAGTCCTCTTCTCGCCTCGATTCTGAAGCCACCTGCAGCCAAGCAGGAAGTACCCGAAATAGTCGCCATGGCCGGAGAGAACTTCTTGTTGGTCAAGGCGTTTGGAATTGCGCTTCAGAGTTTGTACGGCTTGGCCCTCTTGAACCAGAAACGGCTCAGGTCCATGACCCTCTTCACTCTGGGGTACACCGAAGAGAGTATCAAGTCGTCTCCGTATCCAATCAACACGGCACTGGCGGATTTTGCCATGTGCTACGCCAGCTCCGGGGCTTTCCTTCAGCGGCGTGATATTGTCGAAACGGGTATCAAGCTGATTGTGGAAGTCATCAACTGGGACAACATCGAGCTGATTTTCTATTTTGGCTTCTGCATATCCAAATTCCTCATCACGGCTCCTCAGATCGAGTCTGACCCGGCCGATCAGCCAGTCACCGACAACAAGGGAACCCCAAACAAGACCAACGACGCCAATGACGAACTTCAGACCAAGTGGGCTTCGCATCTACTAACCGCCGCGTTGGACTTTGTCATCAGCCGCATGGAAGCCGACTTCACCTTGTTCCCTCAGGCCCACTGCAAAGGCATGCCCGACCGGATTCCCGAATACCTACACTCCCCTCCGACGCCTTCCCTCCCCAACCCCAAGCTGGCAGAGGTCAAGTTCGGTTCCTTCGCAGCCCTCGAGGAACAGAAGCAACGCCCCGAGATCGAGACCACCTCGGCCGTCCTCGTCTGCCTGCCATTCAAGCAGTTGAAAGAGGCCTTTGTCAAAATGAACGCACGCCGTATTCTCTCAAGTAGTCTGGCCCAGGCGATCCTGCTGGAGCGGGAGCAACGACGGAATCAGGCCCTGCGTGCATTTGCTAGGCTGCGTGCGCAGAGCAGCGAGCAGGAGATCCCAGCGGAGATAATCGAGCTGGGACATCGGGAGTTCTTTACTTCGAGGAATGTTTTCTCTGATACGGAGGAGGACTCGGCTACCGCTACCGCATCTTTGGAGATTTCTCTGGAAAGGGAATGGATTGGTTTGGCTGTTGGGGAGGTGGTCGTCAAGCACAGAGTGATCAAAATGGCAAAATGATCGTCTTCCGTTTTCGACTATCGTGCAGCCAGTGTTTGATTTCTACATCTCGGATCTAAGGAATGTGAGTGGCAGTGAGCTGAAAGCTGCTTAATATGTTCAGTGGTTGAGTTATGGGAAAAGTGAAGCGAACAATGGCAGAAGTGTCGACTCTGATGGAGGCGGTGAGTTGATCATTTCCGCTGCTCTTTTTCATCTCTTGTGGTTACTATCCTGATTGACATGTTCTATAGCTTGTCTTGTGGATTCGCTTAGTGAGGGTGACATGTATCTGTTGCACCTGTTGATTTTTGAACATCTCTTCTGGCAGGATGTCTTGAGTACTAGAGTTCTTATTCATAATTCAAACGAAAGCATTTTCTTTGTGCAAGCTTCTTTCTATACAAGAAAAGATTCTAGACCTTCATCCATTATATACAATCTTGATGACATGTACACCGCATTGCCAGTCTAGGAGGCGATAGGAAGAAGTGCTTATGACTTATCCGGGAAACCGAAATCAACACCGAAAGGAGGATAGACGAAACGCTGAAAGGCCTTCTTCTCGGCGAGTTCGTTTGTGTACTTGGCCACGGTAGCCATATCCTCATCATCGAGCTTGATCAGGCTGGTGCGGTTCTCCTCGATACGAGAGGGTGTGACGGACTTGGCGAGAACGGAAGATCCACGGGCGACTATTGAGGTACATCATTAGCGAGTTGCAGACAATAAGGGTTGGAATGAACGTACTGTGCCAGCTGAGGAGCACGCTGGCCGGGCTGACTCCTCTCTTCTTCGCAACCTCGACAATAGGCTCCGCGGTAAACAAGGGGCTTCCTGTGCTTCCCAGAGGGCTGTACGCGGTGATGTGGATCCCCTTCTCCTTGCAGAAATCTACAATCTCCTGTTGAGGGAGAGAGGGGTGGTTCTCGATCTGGTTGACGGCGGGGACAACAGTCGCCTCGGGCAGTAGCTGCTCGAGGTACCGCTTGCTGTAGTTGGAGACACCAATAGCCTTGGTTTTGCCCGTGGCCAGGAGCTTCTCCATGCTCTTCCAGGTGGTGACGTGGGAGTGGGAGTGGACAATGTCCCGAGAGCCGTCGGGGTGCTTGGGGAATAGCTCATGGTTTCCTTTCATCAATTAGACTCTCTGTGGTTGTCAACGAAGAGTGGAAACGTTCTTACCCTCAGGGTTCATAGCCAAAGGCCAGTGCATCAGATAGAGATCAACGTAGTCCAAGCCCAGGTTCTTCAAGCTCTTGTCCAGAGCCTCTTCGACCCGCGTATGGTATGTGCACCACAGCTTGGTAGTGACAAAAAGATCCTCACGCTTCACTTTTCCAGACTGCAGCGCCTCCTTGATGCCATTGCCGACCTCTGTTTCGTTCTGGTAGCAGTAGGCGGTGTCGATGTGTCTGTATCCCACCGAGATAGCATGGCTGACGGCTCTCTCGACCTCTCCGGGCTTCGATTGCCATGTTCCTGTATTGAATAAGCTGGCCTGCTCACGGCTGACGAACGTGGGGGAAGAACATACCCAGACCCAAGGCGGGAATCTCCGCACCGGTGTTGAGCTTGAAGCGGGTTTCGTACACAGCCATGATGATTCTTTTGAAGTGACGGTAGATGTGAGAGGACGCTATATTGTTCTTTGATATTGTAATAATGAGACAGGAATGACAAAGGAAGGAAAAGTGTCAAAGAGTAGAAAGAATCAGGGTCCAGATACGTAGGAGAATATCTGCCCCTCATGGGTATAAAAGACCCCCGCGCCAATGCGGACCAAACACCGGAGTTTCTCCATCAATCACAGCTGCGTGGGGTCGGTCTATCTTTACGACAATCCCCGAGATGAATGGCATCATCTGTACCGCGAAGGTGTTATTTATTTCTTCTATGAGAGCCTTATAGGCTATATCTCAGGTGTATGTGATCTGCTACAGAACGATCGATGGAGATGGTGGATGACGAGAATCTCATTTCCAGGCCTCCCTCCCTCTCATCACCATTCTTACCTCGAATCTATGCTGTAGACGAGGCCTGGATGAGCATCTACTAATGCCGCAATCTCATTTCAAGCTGACCCAGGACCACAAAACTGATCGCTTCCACCTCGCGTGACCATGTCAATTGCCATACTCAACGCGTCTCCGCCGTGCAGAGAAAGCCAAGAGTCACGGAATGTGAGCGTGAGCAAAGTTTGAGGAGGATTCCTGAAAGGGTTGAGAATTCCGTTATATGACCTACTGAGAAGTGAGAACAACGGTCCAATCCCACGTGGAGGCAGTCATCTACTCCATCCAGGAGTGCAGAAGGCTCTCGGAAACCATAATCCTAACTGTGGCCACAACGACCGCAATCCGAACTTTGCCCCGCGATGATGAAGTCAGCAGATATGGATCATGGGCCAGTCCCGAGCCACACATATTCAACAATGGTCAGCATGCTGACCCCTGGTCCAGATCTATGTCTTCGATCTGCGCTATCCTGCAGCTGTGGAGATCTGCTAGTCAATTGTCATGGATTCTCGAATATGCGGAAGCCAGAATCCGTGCATTCGTGCTCCTCCCATCAGACTTTGTCAAATCAGTCCCTATTCACCGTTGTGGGTTTCTTTTCAGGCAATTTTCAGCATGTATACACATCGGGTCCTGGATTCCCACCGGCACGTGCCGTTAAACTATTTGTATTTGTGCCATATATCTGGTCACTGCTACTGAACAGTGAAGACTCTCTATCGATCATATAATAACATCGCAACGCCCACTGCATCTCTCCTTCCTTTCTTCTCAAGCACATCACCAGCTCTTCCATTCTCTCCATCTTGACCAAGAAGCAGTACAAGAGCTTTCTTCCTTCCAGCTTCTTTATCTACAACACAATGGCACCAGCTGCGGTGAGCCCGGAACCTGCGGTGTTCAACACCAAGCGCGACGGACAGGCACTCGAAGACCTGTCAGATGCTATCGACACTGTCAACGTCCTCAAGGATGAGATGAAGAATGAACGCGGATTGTATGAAGAATCAGAGTTCGACAAGAACAAGGACAAGACTCAATTCCGACAGTATGAGGATGCTTGCGACCGCGTGAAGAACTTCTATCGCGAGCAACATACAAAGCAGACAGTTGCCTACAACCTCAAGGCTCGCAATGACTTTCGCTCGAAGACTCGTGCGGAAATGTCCATTTGGGAGGCCATGGAGAAGCTGAACACTCTGATCGACGAGTCTGATCCCGACACCAGTCTCTCTCAGATCGAGCACCTGCTGCAGTCCGCCGAGGCCATCCGCCGGGATGGAAAGCCCAGATGGATGCAGCTGACCGGCCTCATCCACGACCTGGGCAAACTCCTCTATTTCTTCGACGCTAAGGGACAGTGGGATGTTGTTGGAGATACCTTCCCAGTGGGCTGCGCATTCGACGATCGCATCATCTACGGGAAAGAGTCTTTCAAAGAGAACCCCGATTTCGACCATGAGATCTACGGCACCAAGTACGGAATCTACAACCCTGGCTGCGGTCTTGATAACATCATGCTCTCCTGGGGTCACGACGAGTACCTCTACCATGTGGTCAAGGACCAGTCCACCCTCCCCGATGAAGCCCTCGCTATGATCCGTTACCACTCCTTCTACCCATGGCACAACGCTGGCGCCTACCATGAGTTCATGAACGAGAAGGATCAGAAGATGCTTGAGGCCGTCAAGGCCTTTAACCCCTACGACCTGTACAGCAAGAGCGACGATGTTCCGTCTGTCGAAGAATTGAAGGTGAGCATTCCCCACATGTCACGGCAAGATTCATAGCTGACACTTATTTCACAGCCCTACTACCTCGAACTCATCGACGAGTTCTTCCCAAGCAAAGTCATCAAGTGGTAGACAGTTTGCCTGCGTCTTGCATTTGCATCATGAAAATTGTCCTTTTCGTGGATTTCGGCGTTCCCTTTACACAGTTTCATACACCTTTGCCCTCATTGACGAAAGCGATGGATGATCTTACGACTTTGATTAATTGCATGCTTCTTCGATCTTATAGATGTTTCTCATATCCCTGTTATCAACCCTCCCAAGCGAGGACTTAGATAGGCTGCAGGCGCAGTTTAATGCAGTTTCTACTCTGTCTGGTACACGACCAGCAAAATACTTCAATGATCCTTCTCGATTGCATGATCTACTTCGTAATTGTGACATTCGTTTTGCGCAAGTAATTGTAATTCGTTTTGCGCAGCGATATAGGAATAACCTGATACGCAGCCCTTGTCGCATGCCAGTAGGAACCACATTTTCATCGTCTGTCCTTTTCTTTAGGTAAGAAAATACTGCTGTTCAGCATACATGATCTCATATGTTCTGTATCCCATTGCATCCCGCACGTTGTCGACGAGATGGTGTGTCGGAAATAGGGTTCCGTGTCGGTGGCGGAGTATACACTGAAATCTCTTTCCGCAAGCACTTCGATATTCCAGTATGTCTGCGGTGGCAACTGAGAAAGGCAAGTCTGGCGTTGCAGAGATTTCAATTGATCTTTAAATGGAGAGGGAAAGGGTCATTGGCAGGACACTGGAGAACCCCAAGGCGATTCGTAGAAGTGAGTTCATATTGATATCTATCTATATATAACCTGCAGTCATGCAATGATCTAGAGTCTCGCCTTATCAACACGATTGCCCGCCTCATCAAAGAAGATCTTCTGACCGGTAATCAGAGATTCTTGGAGAGCGCTTCCTATCCGGACAGCCTGGACAGCCTCCTCGAGCTTCACAGGGACGTCTTTGTTGTCAAGACACGAGGCCGTGAACTCATTAGCCTCTGTGACGAACGCGTACTCAAAGCGGTCGTAGTAGTGCTGCGGGAGCTCTCGACGCAAGCCCGTGCTGTCGAAGATGTTGACCAGGTTCAGTGCCGGCTGAGCATTGACGGTGAGCTTGCCCTGGGTGCCGATGATCTCGGTGGTATCTTCCTGGCCAGCGGCCATCATGCGCGAGGCGTAGAAGTATGCAATCTTGCCATTGTAGAACTCGACTAGACCCACTGCGTTATCGCGGTCGTTGTGTTTGCGGAGGTCGGGCTCGACGGCCGTGATGCCTACCGCCGAGACGGACTTGACCTTGCTGTCCTGGCCGAAGAACCATAGCGCCAGATCGATGTCGTGGATCGAGCAGTCGACGAAGATGCCCCCCGAGAACTCTGCGTAGGCGACGAAGAAGCCCGTTGGGTCGAGCTTGTCGCAGGTCTGGCTGCGCATCACGGACGGCGAGCCGATGGAGCCCTGCGTCATCTTCTTGTGCGCGTCGCGGTATGAAGCGTCGAATCGCCGGGAGAATCCGCACATAACCTTGAGTTCGGGCTTTCGGGCGGCTGCGTCTAGGACCGTTTGCGACTGGCGGTGTGTCAGCTGGAGGTTGCAGGAGCGAAGGGAACATGCAAAGGACATACAATCTCGACGCTTGTGGACAGGGGCTTCTCGCAGAGGACATGCTTGTTGGCGTCAATGGCTTTGATTGCCTGCTCCGCGTGCACAGCAGTGGCAGAAGCCACAACAACAGCTTCTAGGCCTTCGTGCTTGAGCATGTCGTCGTAATTCTTGTATAGCTTCACTCCGTAAGGGGCAAGGTGGACCTTTGCCCACTCTAGCTCTGCATCGTCCGGGGAGCTGGCAGCGACCAATTCTGCTCGCGGCGTGCGCTCCAGAAAGTTCAGGGCATGGCGCTTGCCCATGCGACCGAGACCTGCGCAGCCAATCTTCAACTTTCTGGCGGACATTGTGGCAGGAGAGAAAGGATGAGTGAGATAGGCTGTGAAAGTTGAAATTGATAGATTATAGCCAATTGATCAGTGAAGGACGAGAATATTGGAAAGAGACATGCCCCAGATTAGGGACGAGAAAGAAGACTTAAATCGGCCACGAAGATCCTTTCCAAGCTCTGAGAAGTGCAGACCGCTATGTCTCCTGCGTGAGATTGTTGGACAAACAACAATGTGTCTTACGGTCTTACCCCACACAGTGAGGAGAAGCTGCGCAACAGTGAGCTCGAATGCTCGAACTGGCGAGAGCCTCGCGGCATCTCCGTTGACAGGAAATCGGAACCCAGTGTCTGAATGACTTCCAGTGATACTACATAGCAGTAGTATCCAGATTGTTCCACAGTATCCACTCATCCACTGGAAGCACCAGCGGGGCAAAGGTCGGAAAAGAGCTTCCAGAATGATTTCCTTGAGCGCATGTCTGGATCCAGCAACTTTCCCCGCTTCAGTGGAGTACTATTTACGGAGTAGATATTTGACTGTTCAATCTTTGATGGAATCAGGCCAGACCTTGAGCATACGGATGGATGATGCGCCATGAGAGTGTAGCATCCTATCTGTCTCTCTACGGAGCTGAACTGGCGGCCACCTCGGACACGACCTGTCAATTGACTTCCTACCTGCATCATGGCCTGCGAACTATCCCTATTCCCGACAACAGAGGGATAAGAGCAGCGACATTACTCTTTTTGCTCTTCTTATATTAATCTCAAGATAATGAAGCCTATCATTGCTCCGTTGTACTGTAACGGCTATCATACCTGTCTTTCACCCAGGAGATCGGGGTCGATTCCCCGCAACGGAAGATAATCTTCTCTTTTTGTTGTCATTTTGTCAATTGTGATCCTACAACAGGGTAGCCCTGCCGCAAAGCTTTACTGAATAGCATCACTGCTCAACCAGTTCTGTGTAGGACTTAGAGAGGTAGAACCAGGTCAAAATCTCCTGCTAGCGGTGCCTTTCACCTGCTCACCGCCGGACTTTCTCCTTTCCCCGCAGAGCTGTCCGCATGGTTTTGATTGTTTAGCAGTCATGGCAGTGTTTGAACATTTCACTCATCTCTCATCATTAGAGATCTTGACTGAACAGATCCTGATGATTTGTTGCAATGGCCTCTTGAATTTCTTTCACCTCTCACGAGATATTCCCTTCAGTTCGTCGCATAATTACCGTTGACCCTCGCGTCATCCGTCGCGTCCTGGTTGGAGCAAGACCAGAGCTTAGCTTCAAAGTCGTTGCGCAAGAGCCAACATCCCTTCGCTCTAGATAGGTCAGTGAGTATTGAAATCAAGGTGATCCATCTCACTCACACGTTTTTAGATTCTTCATCTCGTCAATTCGGCCCCTCATCGTACAGATACTTCGCAATACCCGTCATGGACTCCCCGCGTCCCCGTAACTGGAACCAAAAGTTATTTGCTACGTATTTGGGCGGAACGGATAAGGAGATCCACGAGTTGAGGCGCGTCCTGACGCAGCTGATGAGCGCGCATGGCAAATTGGACAAAGGGTATAAGTCGAAGGCTGCCAGAACAGAACTGCAAGAGTGGATACAATCGAACTTGCACCGACTACCTGGCTTCGTCCAAGATGCCTGTTTCAACAAGACTCGGATGGACGGGCTAATGGGGATGGCCTATAAGATCAAGAACGAACATGTACATTATCTTGCTGCACGAAGACCGATCCAGGCCGCCGAACCGCCGTCGAGCATAGACCAGGGCAGCAGCGTTGTCCACGGAAGTCAGAGAATCGAAAGGGAAGATCATCATGAGGTTGAGCTTCCCAGCAGTAATCCCAGTAATGCGGTTGATCAGCACGTCAATGCAGTCGACAAAGCCGGACCTGCAGTTGTGCAGGAGGAGACTGTCGCAGAGCCTGCGAGCAAAAGAGCCAAGACAACACCGACTCAAGCTGCTCCACCCCAGCCTCCCCTGCCAGATCTACTCTCTCGGAACATATGGGTTCTGAATGAAGTGGATCCCTCTAAGCATGGACTATGCTCAATGCAAGACCTTCTTACAACCCCAGAATCTCGCAAAATCGATTTCATACCGCGGCTCATTGACTTGGACTTTGACCACTGGCTTTCGATAGTTGAGGCGCAATGTGGTTACGACTTTACTGCGCATCGTTTGGAATATCGCCCTCCAGCGAACGTGGTGTCTCGCTCGCTGGGCTTACCACCGATCACGGTACCGTTGTCGACTCAAAGCCAGTGGCGTGGTGCGATAAACTCGCAGATTCATGCGGAAGGTGGCAAAGATCCTGTATTCTATTTGGTTTCACAGTGTGAGTCTGATCGCACAGCCTGAATGTCAGGGTCACTAACCTGCAGTCAGCAGGAGAAGATGTACAAAACCCATCAACGCCTCCGCTACCTTCGCCTTCATCTGCGAACACTGCTTCCCGCGCTCGTCCCCCTCTTATCGTCAAGCAAGAGTACGTTGAGGAACAGCTAAGTCTCGCAGGAATGCAATAACGATGCTACTGGCGCAGTGTTCGGACTATTGGTATCATAATACTATTGAAAACCAGGTGCCGATGCCAAGCTCACGCTTGTTCCAACACGCCCTATTCGCCTGAGCGCTATCTCCCCTACGATGATCGCTCTGAATGCCTAGTCCCGTCCGCACAGCGACGCCCTCCCGTCAAGACCAGCCCGACAGTACCAACAACATAAGCAAACCGGTGCCGTCCAACAAGCGGATCGACAATATGATCGGTATATCGTCAGTCGAGTGCATAGATTCGAGGCGAAATGTTACGCCCTTCGTGACTTCGCTCCGGCACTGCAGGACATCGTTTACTCTCTGGACGCCTGGACATACCCAATGCCCGATCTGGACCCAGAGGGTGAGGGTATCAAGGAGACGCCCCAATCAGTGGCCACGGCTCCATCTCAGCCGCGCGTACGCAAAACGGGCTACCATTGAGACCAAAAAACGACGTCAGCAACGTATGCTGTCCTGCTGCTTTGAGACATTGTCCAAAACACCATTGACGACTACATCATCCAGCTACAAGTAAGGAAGTCAGCGAATATCAACAGCACTATTAGTGAAGAAGCATTACAGAAGCAAGACATTATTCGCAGCCTTCTTTGAATGTTCGCGGAAATCAAGATGCAAGATAAGGTGCGCTCTAAGGGGAAACAAGCTAACAAAGGCAACTGAGGCAACCAGAAATGCACCACAAAACAATACAAGGGCAAAGAACATGATATCGACTTCTCTAGCGTCTACAGAAGCTGACCACAATACTCCTATCAAAAAGGATGTGAGAGAAAACCCTTCTAATCTAGAAGAAACTATATCAGCTGCATTTGAGACACCCCAGACCCATTTCAAAGTCTCATCAAAACACCTCACTCTGGCGTCAAAGTTACTTCAAGGACCGTCTTAAGAAACGTGTCGCTCCAATAAGCACCGCAGAGGAGCTAGGATATGTTAAAGTCTATATGGTGGACTGCAATCCTGGAGCATTCCTGATTGTCATGAACATCATATATGGGAAGTGCCAGCAGATGTCCGAAAAGGCAGATGCAATGATGCTTCTGAAAGTTACTAATGTCATTCGCTATCTCAACTGTCGAGAGGCATGTATGTTGTTGTTGAACTCTGGATAAGCGGTCGTTCAATCAGAAAAAGATTATGTACGACACATGGGACACCTGCTTGAAATGGGCCTAGACGTGTCTCAAGTCATCGCTATGGACCAAGATACAGAAACATATCACCAAGGCGCAAAGAATGAAAGGGAAACAGAAGTCAAGTGAAAAGGACGCTCAAAGACGACGGGTCGAATACATTACGCTCGCGACTCACTGCCAGATTGCTTTTGCGCCGATGCCTTTCTGGCCTTCTTCTTCGCCGCAGCCTCCACGGGGTCAACGAAACCATCTCCTCGTAACCACGCCAAGGACTTTCGAACACCTTTACCCTGGACAGCGGATGGTCTATTCTCCAGCAAGGAGCCCACGACTGCCCAGGCGAAGACAATGATCCACAAGTCTCCACCCTTCCAGCCTTTCCAAAGGCGACGTTTGACACCAACGTCCCACGACGAGCGCACGGCCAGCCGGAAGAAGTACATGAAGATGCTACGGCTATTTCCTAGGAAGGCAAACGGCATGCCTGCGACAGCGCCGCTGAGGAAGAAGCGCTTCGTTGGGAGGACGGAGCGCGGCAGGATGGCATTCCAGAGACACGAAGTGCCCCATGCAGACCCAGCCGCAACGGACAGAATGGCTGTCAGCTTGATGATCTTCTTTGAAAGGTTATTCACCGCCGAGATTGGTTGAGACAAGATTGTCTTGAATTTGAGCACTGACAGTGCCAGGGTGACGGTAGTCAGGAACCGAGCAAGGGGTGGCACTGAGAGGAGAATATGATGCAGGAATGCTGTGCCGCAGCTGGGGCTGCTCGGGTGAAGCAGAGCACATGCCAGGCTAGAAATAGATGGGTGCGCGGGCCCAGTAATGGGTGAAATGAACTTGACTGCCGATGGCAGAGTATTCGGGTCGGCAGGGTGCAGAATCGGCGAGATAAATGCTCTGTAGCGTTATACAATCAATATCTTGGACACCGTATGCTATCCAGAATGTAGAACTCACGGCCACCGCAACCTGGCAATGTTTGCCAGTGAATCGACCACAGCTTCCTTGTCCGGCCATGGAAACTCCGCCGGTAGACTCTCTGGTCGACCGCGGATGTAGCTGGGGGACAATCTGAACAGAATGTCTCCGAACCACTAGACATCAATCAGTACATGCCTTTCAACCAGAAGCTGTCGGAGAGAACATACCTTGGGCACCGTCTCGCGATCAAAAACAAACGCATGGAACAGCTGTGCACACGACACAGGCATCAACAACCAGCTCCCAAACCACCAAGGCCTCTCCCCAAACCACCCCTTCTCCTCCAGCGCATTAAACACGAACTCAGCCGTCCGCGTCCCCGCATATATCGCCGCCGTAATCCGCAGCTGCGTCTGCGGACAAATGCCCAGCGCGAACCCGGCCATACTTGCCCCGACGGCGGGGGCATACCGCGACGTCAGGGCCCTGGAGACGCGCGGATTGCGCTCGCGGAAGGGCCGCGCGTCATCTGTGCGAAGGTTCGTGCGGAGTTTGACGAAGAAGCGATGGAGGAAGCGGTGGAGGAGGAGGACGAGGGAGAGCGAGAGGGAGAGGCGGAAGTTGGGGGAGTGGAGGATTGACGAGCGTGGTTTTTTCCTGCGTCAGCCTCAGCGTCAGCGCTATCTACTTGTATGTCAAATTTGTTTGCGAGATACTGGACATCGACTTCTTACTTGGACAGATCACCTTGGATGCGGCGGACGATTGCATCTACGAGCTTCAGCACACCGCCGGAGACGAGGAAGACTCGCAGGGAGGCCCGCAGCGCGGCGTCATTCTGCTTGTTCTTTGAGCGGACGAGGGCCTCATATCGGGATGGCGAGGGAGCCTTGTCTTGGATGGAAGGAGGTGTGCGCTGGATGATGTATTCGTGGAGGAGCTTGTATTCCTTGGCGCTGAGGGTGATGCGGAGAGCGTTGCGAACGACAGGATGCGCGTCTGGGTCCGCGGGCGTCATGGTTCGTCGATTTCGGGCAGTATTAAAGATACTTCGCCGTAGAATAGGATCGCGAACTAGTCGAGTGGATGAGAGGGGGTAGATATGAGGATGCAGGAAGGAAAAGAAAGGAGCTGGCCAGGATTTCTCCGCTTCTTGGATGCAAGCTGAAGTCACGGACCGCTGGCGACCTCGGCTTGTGAGTGGATGGGGAAATGATTTGCCCATGCAAGTGTCGCCCATAGAACAGTCCGTGAAAATGAACTGTAAAAGAACAGTGCATTCAAAATAGATTTATACTGTAAAGATGTCTATCGCAGGCCATTTATTGTTGCTCTACTGCACACTTCGCGAGTGTCAACAATCATTAAACCACATACAGACCCCGAAATGTCCCCCATTTCCTCAGGAAAAACTGGATACAACGATGCAGCCCCGATGATCAAGATAATCGAGGCAGTCGAAAAAGAGTCGAGGCGGAAGAGAAGAACATAATAACGGCAGAAGACATACATACAAAAAAGGGGAAGAAAGGGGGATATCAACGCCGTGCAAGAAACCACCATAACACAATTCGCGCCATTATAAGACTCCAGAAAATTTAGACTGCAGAAGGAAGATCACCAGAAACTACACCATCCAATCCAATGCTGACATATGTTCTCCACGCTCGTAGCCTGTGCGAGAAGTTTGTCCACTTGATCACTCACATTGAGCTCTTCAGTGGGCTTGAAGTCTCTACCTGTGAGCTTCTCCTTTACTCGAGCAAGTACCTGCACTGCTCGTGCATTCTGTGCCTCACGCGCTTCAGGCGGAATACCCTCCTGGACATCGAGGATGCCACCGTCGAGGATAGATGGACGACGGTGACGGGAGAAATTGCTGGGCTGAACGCCATGTTCAAGATTCATGACGGACGTAATCGACTGTCGGCGCTCAGTGCTGAACGGCGGCCGTTCTGGCGACTCGCGAATGTTCAGACGCCAGTTGATCAAGGGATCATGAATGAACTGTAATAAAAGATCAAACGTCAGTTTCAAAATACCATTCCAGTGTAGGATTGGCTTAAAAAGAAAGACTTACCGCTTCCAGAACGGCCATAAGGGAATCCTTGTTGTCTCTGATCACGCGCATAACAGACTCGCACGTGATTCGGTAGCTTCCCTCGATATTGCTGACTTCCATGGCGAAAGTCAACATGCGAGTCAACCGGAAAGGTACCCTTTCTGGATACTTCTCACGGTGCATTGCCACCTCGAAGCAGTCGCCGAAATCGATATGAACCACTCTTCCGGTGCCCCGCTCCAGCAAAAGGTTGGACGGATGACGGTCACCCAGACCCAGAATATAGCCTACCATGGACATGACTCCCAGCGATCTTGTATAATTCGTCCGACGCTCAAGCCAGGCCTCAGAACTCTTACTCTTGAGCCAGAGAACACGATACAGATCCTTTCCGGTGGTGTTGTCCATGGCGTATCCAAAGACCTCGACCTTTTGCATCAGAGTGAGATTGTCGTAATCTGGTGCCATCTGCAGCATAATGCGATGTTCGATATTGAGTAGGATGCGGCGACTTTCACGGTACTCCTTGATCAGTGCATGTAATGTATCGCTGTTGCAGACCCATCCGAGGAGACCGGAGCTCTGAGACAAGGGGATTGCAGGGAACCGCTGGACGGAAAGATGTCGTTTGAAAGTTTCACCATCGTTATCAAGCAAGGTGTTCACAAGACCGAATAACTGCATGACTCTCTCGTCTTGCCGAATGTCCTCATGCCCCTTGAGGTTATACATGTAAGAGCTTCCGTTACTTCCCTTCAACGTCATTCGTCGAGGTCGCTTCTTAGTTTGAAGCACGTGCAATATAGGATCAAAGCTGATGATCCGGATGATTGGTTTGCCACTCTGGTAGGTTCCGGGAACAGCAAGGGCAAGGTCATGACAGTCCTTGAGCCTGGGAGAGACGTATTTGAGATCAAGAGTCGACAACTGTGGGAGCTGCCGGCTAATCTTGCGGAACACAGTATAGTAGAGATCCCAAGCTTGGTTCAGATCGCCGATTTCTTCCGTCTCGCGATACAGCATACAATAGTGCTTCGCCTCTGCAAGATCCCGTCCAAATGCCTGGGCGAAAGAAACCTCACGAAGGGTTTCCGCACCCTTGTCAAGCATGTCATGCAGTGGCGCCAGAGTTGCAAACATGCCCTCCACATCATGGTCACCAAAGTAGAGTCGAGAGGCTTCCTCCAAGCCTTCATGCCAGAGTTCGTGCCACAAAACCGCGACTCGAATCAATTCATGACTGACAAGATCGGCTTGCTCAACCAAGGTAGCACTGTGCTGCCGCATACTATCCATAATGGTGCTGGCGGATTGCGAACGGCGGGTAATATGCGATTTCATCGCAACGGTCAATGGGTACACCAGCGCCTGCGGGTGGGCCTTGCCCACTTCGGCCAGTAGACGATGGACAGCGGTTCGAACCTTGAGGTTGGGCTGGTTGATACGAGCGATGAGTTGTGGAGTTACCCCAAGCCAGGTGTCAATGTTCACTGCGGTGAAGCCTTCCGTGACAACATTATTCACTTCTTGGTCACCACCGTACGTGAACCAGAGGGTCAGAAATCTCAGCGTATCCTGAAGAGACGAGGTCGACGACAAAGCGATTGATCTGAGGAAGCCTCCAATGGCAGGTATGACATGCTCTGTCACAATATGGCCAGGGACTACGGGCTTGATACTCCCGTCCCTGCTTGTCTGACTGGCAATCGTTGTCACAACTTCAAAGTTGGCCAAAGCCCAGGAATGCCAGGCTTTGTACGAGTCGCGGTTGTATTTCGTGGCAGCGGAATAGGCGCCCAGAACCTCGCGAACATGCTCAGGCTTCCAGTCGCCCCGTTGCAGAGTCGTCTGCCACTCTCCCTGCCTAAGATAACTCTTAGAGAGAAGCTTGCGGAACTTGGCTACATCGCCAATACGTTCACGGAGACCCATCATATCCGCATGATTTGCCTCTGTAATTCCATTGACACCATTGATTCCGTTATGATCGGACTGCGATACCATGAGCGCGTTAAAGTGATTCAAGTCATCCGTCAGATTTGCAGTAAACTCTTTTAGCATCTGAAGAGCTTCGCGCTGACGACCAGTCGCCCAATTGAATTTCAAGCGAGCGTAGGTCACTTCGGGAGGAGCGATAGTCCTTGTACCGTTGTTGTCAGTGACAACGGTCTCCAAAGATGCAAGAGACCGTTCGGCAAGTCCCATGCGATTGGATTTGCGGCAAAGGTTGGCAAACTTAATCCACATATCAAGGTTCTCGCGGGGTGAAGTGACAAGCGCCCTGACTTTTAGCATGCGTTGCCATACTTCAACGTTCTGCTGGCAGCCGAGCAATCTCTTGTTCCATGTCTGGCGCATTGACTCCTGCTTCTCAGGGTCGCCAACGTTCTGTTTATAGGTGATGATCTCCTCCAATTCAGCAAGCATCTGGACACGAACGACAACGTTGTAGGCACGGTTATATGACTCTCCGAGTAACGCAGATAGTTCCGTGTCGAGGCCGTTCCGAGCTTTCTCAATGTACATTGTCGCCTCGTCAAACTGATTTCGATGGATCGCAAGAATCGCACCGAAGAAAGACCTATCCGGAGACTGCTCTTTCATCACACCCAGGTAGGAATCCATCAGCTCCCATTGACCTCGTCCCCATGCAGCTGCAGCTGCTAGGGGAGCAATGGCTCTGCGATGTTCTAGCGAAGCCTGGTTCCACTTCTCTTGGGCCAGGTCAGACAATACCTTCCACTCGCCAAGCGCATGCAGGCACCGCATCTTGCCCATAGTGACACCAAAGGAGTCTGGATCAATTTTTTCGCGGCGTTTGTACGCAGCAAGTGCCTCTTCCCATCGTTGAAGTTTCTCAAACCATGTCTCCTTCAGCTCTACATCCCTGTAGGCTTGGGCTTTGCGAAGGATACCAATAGCGGCGTCAGACTGCTGAAGCTGGTTGTTAATGGTGATCAAAGCCTCCACGGCGCCCGAGTTCTGATCTTGCTCGAATTCCAGCTCTTTATAATGGAGCGCCTTGGCAAACGCATGACACTTTGCGGCATACTTGCCAAGTGTACGAATGTCAATGGGAAGAGCTTTATCATCATGCTCCATAAACTCAGCAAGATTGAGAAGTATCTGGAGTATCTCAGGAGGGATATTCGGTGAAGTGAGGGCCTTCTCAATCGAGCGTACAAGCTCTTCTTGATATTGATCGTACAGCTCCGTCCAGCAGGATACAAATGCTGCGTTGAAAAGGTCCCTTGCCAATGGCTGGTAGATACCAGCCAAACTGGCGCATGCTCGCAGTGCTGGAGAAGGTGATTCTTTCAAAAGCTCCACGCTGAATCGTCGTATCCATTCCTGCCAGTCCTCACGCGTTGACTTTTGAGAGGCGTCCCAAGCATTCTTCAGATGTTGCTGATTGACGACCATCTTCTTCTGGCCAATGTCAGAATAGCTAGATTCATCCGCCAGTGTACCCGTAGTTTCATCGGGATTCAAGTCCTGTGGAAGCGGGTCGCCCTTTTGCAGTTTGGAAACTAGAATTTGGTAATTGACATGATTAATCTGGTGATGCGTCAAGACCTTGTTCAGCAGATTTATGTAGTGACAGAAATCCTGGCCGAGCTGGAAGATGAGAGCACAGATACAGTCCATGGCTGCTTGTCTTAAGGTCCGGTCGTTGCTTGCAACAACTCTAGCCAAGGAGTGAATCATCAAAGATGCAAAGTCGGAAACATTTACTTGTCGCGACAGCTTTGTGAGGCTATCGATGGCCGACTTCCTGATACTTTGAGGATTCTGGGCTCTCTCAAAGAGGCGTACCATAGCTGGGATGATCAGATGCATGTATTCTTCCCCACTGGCGCCAAAGATGAGGAACGCGTGCAGAATCCTTTCTGAAGGCTGGCGGCGAGGCGTGTTGTCCTTCTCAAGAGTGTCCAACATTGAAGGGATCATGGCTGCCAGGTACTTTTTGAACTCACCCTCTAGTGACTTGGCTATCGCTTCAATGAGTGACAAGATAGTCGCTTGCACTTGGTAGGATGAATCCCAAAATTCCTGGATAACCTCGATAATCTCTGGGAGAAAGGCTCGAATATGCTGTCGAACAATATTCACCAAGATAGCCATCTGATTGAAGTAGGATTCTAGGCGGCTAGGCGGCGAACCTCTGATTACCGATATGAAGCCGGGTATGATCTGCCCAAGAAACGGCACACACTTTAAACCCAGAGTCTTGAAGATCGTAACAATCGCATCAATGACCGCAGAGTGGTACTGAGCGAGGGAATTCTCGCGCAAGATATTCTGCATCAAGGTATGGATGACGACAGTTGGATAATACTCCTCGTTGGAAGGCGTGAGACCCTGCATGATGAGGGCAACATCAGAGGCTGTCTGAATTTCGTTGATGTGGTGGACATCCGGTTCGATTTCACTAATCTGTTGGTACTTGTACGGATCAAGAGCACCAAGAATTCCCAGTAGCTTGATGGTCTCTTTGCGCAAAGACCCAGTTTGCTCCGTCTTGATGATATTAATAAGAACGGCGAGTAAATGGGGATATTCCAGAAATGGATCAATGACATAGCCAGAGTTGCTGGCTAATTGGCCAAGCGTTCGCAAAGCCGACTCTCGCTTAGCATGTGAAGAGAGATCCTGCAATGAGTCCAGGATAATAGGCATGAGCTGCGGCAGATAATTTCTCATTTCCCCACCCCCGACACTCGCAAGTTCTCCGAGAGCTTTCAAAGTGGTCGAGGCGACGCCCGGGTTGGTATCCGTCGCCTTCGGAAGTAAAGTTGTCACCATAGGATCGACATACGACCTAATGAGTTTGGTCGCATTTGAGACGAATAGGCTGATGAGTTGAGCACTCTCCTCCTTCTGTCGAGCTGTGCTCGCGAACCCGAGGCCTGTCAGAAGATTCACTAGCAATTTCCGCAGTGGCGGGAACACATAGGCTGGGTTGACGCTCGAGAGGCGACCAATGATGCAAATTGCAGCTTCCCGAACAGCAAATACTTCGTCGTTTACAGCCAAGAACAGGCAGCGGATGTTTTCTGGTCTTGCGAGATGACGATCAAATTTGCGATCCAGAGACCATAGTACGGTACGTCGGATCTCTGGGTCTGGGTCACCGACCCCAACAGTCAATAATTTATCAATAACTTCGCCGACAACCTGTATTGAATGACTGCTTGTCTGATTGATGATCGGATCATGAACAAAAAGCTGGCAGCAGGTGAGCGCTGCAGCCTTCCGAATCTCAGGGTTGTCGTTCTCGACGTAATTAATAGCCACATCGCGCACGAATTCATTGAGAATGTGACCGGAGAAATCAAAACTTCCCAGGGTATGAAGTGCCAGAGCAATTTCCGCATCCGAGTGCAACTCCTGGGGAGCGAAGTCCTTTGCGAATGACGGCATCGGAGGTAGCCTGCTCTCTGGGCAACCGAGGGGGCGGAAGGGTGTCCCATGAAGGATCAAACTGAGCATATCCAAGAGCTTTTCCTGGATGATAGGTTTGATAGGCGGGATATAGTGAGCCATGTCAACGAGGGCTTGCGTCAGTGATTCGCTCAACCCGCACGCAAATATAGGGTCAAGCAAAGATTCCATGTATTTAGCGAGCGCCTGCTCAACAGCCAAAGATAGCATGCTGATGCACTCAAACATTGGTGCTTCATTTACAGCAGCTCGATTTCGACTTGCAAATGTTAGCTCACTTCTAATGACATGAGAGCACCGAGACTTACGCTTTCAGGGCCAGTCCTTCGCGTATGTAGATGATGATTCCATCAAGATACTGTGCAATGGCAGCACCGACTGCATTGGCGATTTTTCCAATCGCTATGAATGCTGCGTCTCGTTCCTTGTCTCTCTTCAGTTGCGCCTGCAGGTAAATCATGAATCTATGCAGGTAGATTTCTGTAAAGTCGACAGGGGCGTAGGAAGCGAGTATAGGGATCGTCTGGACAACTTGGGCCCGAATCTTATGGTCACGGTGATCCTTTAGACGGAGAACAATCTCACATGCATTTCGATAATGCTCGTTCATGAACATTGCTCCTTTGAGGAGAAGCTCCTTGAGTACTAGGAGCGATCCATGTACCCAGTCCACATTGCTTGACTTGAGGCCCAAAAGTGCTTCCTCGTATATTCTCGCAAACCACAATTGTCGGACTTGAACGTCTCTGGCGGCTATGATCTCAAAGCACTCAGAGACCGCTTCCGCGGCTGTCTCTCGGATAAGAACCTTGGGGTCCCGCAGAGCGACCCAGATGAGTTCGAAGATCTGTGGAACGAAGCCATAAAGGAGAGTTGGCGAGCCTTTGGCAAGCTCTCTTATGACAAGCACAGCAGCGAAGCGCCTGCTCTCCTGTCGTTCTGACTGAAGCCATTCTAACGCCGACTGAATCTCGCTTTCGACCAATTCCGCTGTAAGAGCGCCGCCCGGCTTCGCCAAACGTCCCAAAGATCGAGCTGCGTAGACCAACACTGCATTGTCGTTGCTGCGTAAGGCGCTGCGCAGATAACTAGCGAACCGAGTGGTTTTCTGAGCCGCATCGACGCCATCGAAATCAATCAAGCGATCGAGAGCCAAAAGCCCGCCGATCCGTTCATGTGCGTCACTGCCGGTGACCACGAGCTGCGCGATGCGTTGACTGACAGCGTTATAGAATTCGAGGAACTTCTCCGGAGGCCAATCTGCGGGATTCGAAATCATTGGGAATTAGCCAAGTTCTGGATGCGACCGAAGTGCAAAGTGTTACCTCTCGAGATAGCCAGGACGTTATCGTAGAGCTCAAATGAAGCTCTTACCCGCGTCTCCTCATTCTTGGACTTCAACTCAATGAAGAGTCGCTGGGTGATGTCCGTAATAGGACCTGCTTGCGCCATGTTGGTAAACCACACCCCAGGGTGGACATTTGAAGTCAACCTCTAGGGCACGCAATTTAACACGAAGTCGACATGAAAGACAGGATGGTCGATGGGACAGTGGTGAGCTTCGGTAGTGATGGATGAGGTGAAGGTCTCAAGAGCCTGGCGGGTTTGTGCACGGACCACAGCTGTTCTCGCCTGGGGCATCTGCTCAGTATCCAGCCCCGAAACTGATTACTCACTTGGCTATTAGACTACTTAGCCAACCTCTCTTCTAGAAACTAAGAGGTACAGCAATCCTTTTTAAGCATGGATGATTATTGCAATGCGCTATTTTGTACTATGAAGTCGAGATGGTCTTGTGCCATCTCTTCACCGGTTTGATACCTTGCCGGGAGATACCTTACTGCGGTTCTACTTACAAACCAGCTGGATCGGGCAATAAATGCTTCTTCGGAAGAATAAAGATACTACTAGGGGCTCTCATATGCGCTTCATCTGTCAAAAGATGAATTCCAGACTGTGCAACCGAAGCTTTCTGTTCCATGGACTCGGGCACTACTCGGGAGCCCAAATGTGACCTCATCAGATGACCCTGGTCTCTTTGCACGTGTCCGCAAGCAACGTTCTAGAGCAGAGCCCATATTGATCCTTTTCAGCTACAATCAATGCCTCTTATCTACACCGTTCGCTCCTGCAACGCTACTCCTGATTGCAAGCATTCCACATTGGAACAAAAGCACCGTGAGAATCCCGTGTTCTCAAATAAGTGCTTGAGTTGCATTCAAGGAGCATACATATCACTATCACCCAAGCTCGATTAGCAAGCAGTGTAGGGATTCATTGCCGTGAATCCCTGTCGCGTGTGTGACAGGAACCATTTCCAAACAGGGTTCATTTCTCCTAGGCGGTCTCTACTCGAGAGACAAGACATTCTTAAGGTCTCCCAAATACGGCCCAGTGCATTCAATAGGCTATCTGGTCCCAGAGCGCAGTACATTCTAATGCAGTTACTTAGAGGCGCACAAGGGTGCTGTCCGGCAACTCTGAGCGCAGCAGATCATCCGTGAAACAAAGTACACGCAGAACGATTTTGGAGCATCGTACAGAACTCATAAAGAGAAATTCTCCCAGGATTAGTCGAGGATTCAACCAACCATGTATTCACATGGAGAGGTTAGTTCTGGTTCTAGAGCGAAGGCATTGAAAATGATATACTGCCAGCATGGATTAGCCATAATGGACTAGTAATCGACTAGTTGCAATTTATAGAGCCTCTATATCTATTTCGCAGCCCATTTTCAGTCTCGTATGCTATAAAGGCGCCATCTTACCCCGGAGAACTGACTCCTTTCAAACATCTGGAAGTACCTTATATCAGTAGTGTCCGACTCCGACGTCATCTGCTTTCATCGGGGGAAACCCCACCAAACCGACACTTACCCCTCCCCAAATGGCTCAAGATATTGAATGGAGTCAATTGACTTCATCCCGCGTGTTAACTTCAGGATTTTAATCCGACGGATTTAAGGACGTCTTCTTCCATCTGTTTCCGCCTTGACTGACCCAAACTTTCTGTAATATTTGTAATCATCGCGAGACGTCTGATTTGCGAGTCCAATGGCAACCACAGCAATAGGTCGCTATAATAGTGGGGAAGATCGCGAAAGACGGAGGATGCAAGACTACTTAAAGGCAGTGTGCCTCCTCTGCGACGTATCTTCACTTGTATCCCCCACATAGACAATTTGATACAACCAGACCATTCTCAATCACCGGCAAAATGGTTAAAGTTCTTCTGACTGGTAAGCATCTTCAAACTACCATCCTGGCCATTAGGTCTGTAGCCTAATGCTCGGTCTAGGGGGCAGTGGCTTCATCGCCGCTCATTGTATTGATGTGCTGCTGTCACGCGGGTAAGTGCAGGATACTTAGAGCCCTCGGCTGCTGGGTGAGCTGACCGGGATGCAATATAGATATGATGTTGTGGTAACTGTTCGATCCGAGGAGAAGGGCCAGAAGATTCTCGAAGCTCATCCCAATACACCAAAGGAGAAGCTGTCTTTTGTTATTGTCAAAGACATCGCAGCAGATGGAGCTTTCGACGAGGTAAGAATACTTTTTCTTGAGGCCATCAATGTCAAACTGGCTTGATCCATCCAGCAACTCTAAGCTAATCGCTGTTAGGCCGTCAAATCTAATCCGCCATTCGAATATGTCCTTCACACTGCCTCTCCTTTCCACTTCAATGTTACCGATCCCGTAAAGGATCTCTTGGACCCTGCAATCAAGGGAACGACGGGTATCCTCAAGGCGATCAAGGCCTACGCACCAACGGTCAAGAGGGTCGTTATCACGTCGTCCTTTGCAGCAATTGTCAATGCCAAGCAGCATGCCAAGGAGTACAGCGAAGAGAACTGGAACCCCGTTACCTGGGAAGAAGCGCTGCAAGATCCGGCTACAACCTACAGAGGTAGTAAGGTGTGTATACATCCTCGTATTCGCATTGTGCTTGACTGACATATGCGCCTACCCAAGACTTTCGCAGAGAAGGCTGCATGGGACTTTGTCGAAAAAGAGAAACCGAACTTTGACATTGCAACCATCAACCCACCTTTGGTGCTCGGTCCAATCGTGCACTACTTGAACTCGCTCGACGCCATCAACACTTCCAATAAACGGATTGCCGATATGGTCCGTGGCCATTGCAAAGACGGCCTTTCCCCTACAGGCACATTCCTCTGGGTGGATGTCCATGATGTTGCGCTGGCACACGTCAGAGCTATCGAGGTCCCGGAAGCAGGCGGCCAAAGATTTTTCCTCACGGCCGGCCATTTCTCAAACAAGGCCGTCGCTGACATCATTCGCGAGGCATATCCTGAGCTGGCTGATAAACTACCCCCCAAGGACTCGCCAGATGATACGCCGGCTGATGTATACGGGTTTAACAACAAAAAGTCAATCGAGGTCTTGGGTATCCAGTATCGGTCATTGAAGCAATCAGTTACAGAAACAGTCAAGTCGTTGTTGGCTGTTGGGGCATGAACAGCAAGAAAAGCTCGAGTATAGTGTAGAAATAGAGCACATTGCATATAATACTCGTCCCTTGGGAGAGATACTTCAATTTAGGTTGAAGTCCATGATAAAATAAGAAATAATGTAGATCATTCGTCGTATTCATAGAGATACAACGACATGGGGAAATGCAGCCAACTAAGCTGCGCTTCTGGGCGCAACCACTCACCGTACGCGGCTTGGCATGCATGGTGCACCAACTTTTCTCCAGCTCGGTCCGCATCGAAGAGACAACATCGAGACGTTGCAATTGTCTTCAATAACGCCCATGGCGACAGCCAGGTTATCGCCAACGGCGAATCTTCTTCGGAAGTCCCGTCTTTTCGCGCTTCCATCAGCTTTACCATTACCCCAGCACGATGCAACCTCGAAGACTGTTTTCGAATCCGACACCGCAACCCTGCCTCATCCGATCCGAGCATCCATTGTCACCCCGGCTTCGTCGCTAGCAAGAGGAGATTGGGGGTTGAAGCGACCGCTTCCTGCAAAGTCGACATCAGAAAAGTCGTCCCGGCCTATCGTCCGCCTCAACTCGCTCGACACATTTGAACATGTCACAGACTTCGAATCCGCCGCCGACCACACGGTGACCTTGGAGAAGTTCCAGGAGCTTCACATGCCCATGTCGCTCCCTTCCAAGGTCAACTACGCGACTAGCATGGTGCCTAGACACCAAAGCCCTTTCGAATCCGTGGTTGACAATACAGATACGAGCAAAGGCCTTCAGGACCCTGGTGCCAAACAATTCAGACATTCTGGGCCTTGGCTCGCGGGACAGACGGAGGCGGAGTTCAATGCTTATCTAAATAAAGTGCGCGCGAGGAAGCCTGAGCTACTCCAGAAGCTTCGTGAACACTTCATTGCCAAGCGAACTGCTGAACGCAGAAAGCAAGCCCAAGATAATGGCCTTGATCTAGAAGCACTCGGTCCGCTCAACGTCACCGAGGAAGAGTTCCAAAGGTACATCAAATCGCTGCGAGCCGACCCCTTCTCTCTCGGCCCCGTGGTCTTCGAACTTTTGGATCTTCCATCGCCCCCGGCCGTCCCCAGCGACCGTATCGGACACAAGTACTACCAATCTCCAGGTACTAAACTCTCCTCTGCGGAGTATGCTGTATCCGGTCCCCCGAAGACACACCCTTCTGCTGGTCTATCATATACGCGGTCTCACGCTCTGATTTACAACCACCCGAAATTCGGTCCCCAGGCCTACCTACGCCCTGTGCAGGCCCGTATCCTGCGGCCAAAGGGTCGGTTCAAGGGCAAAACATCTAAGGCTATTGCTGGTGTTGGTGGTATCGCGGTGGAAGATCTCAACGCCATGACTTTCATTGAACAAGGCTCGCCAGCAGGTCTTGCGTACTTTGACGCATCCATCCCCGGTGGCGCGAAGTACTGGGTTACTCCCATCCGTGCTTCGGTTGACTCGGACGGTAGAATCGGCCTGGCGTCATACCGGGCTAGCGCAACTGCTAAGGCTCCTTATGGTATTGAGGAATACCAGAAGCCTAGCTCGACAAGTATTTCCCAGGTCGCCCGTGGGGAGCAGCGTGTGGTGCCCAGGTTGGACACATTGCCAACATTGCGCCATACTCGGAGGGGAGGGGATATGTCTGCATTAGAGCAGCCCGATAGAGGTAGAGAGGACGTTGCACGAAACCTTTTGAGAACCCTCAGCTCTATTTAAGAGTCGCGCGAGGTCTATACCGGGCGATACGGAGGGCTGGCTGTACGATTAGATTACTCTTATTTCCTACTGATCTTGTGATATAAAGTTGGATGCACTATGTAAATTGAATTTTTGAGGCAAATGAACGTTACGAATGTCATTCCCAACTCGTCATGAGAGAAATGCGTCAATGGTAGAACTTTGGCAATCGGCACTTGTCTGAGTATTCCGTTGATAAGCCCGGGAACCTACAATTATGTACTTACCTCATTGGGAAAGGTGCAATCGATGCAATGGTTGACTGCCCGACTAATGTCTTGGCGTTTAGTGAGGGTAAGGTCCATCATGTGATCACAATTAGGGTTTCCGCACACCAGTCTTTCCAATATAGCAAGAAAATAGAACGGACCAGGTCTCGTCTTTCGAACATCCATCCAGCCAGCACACAACCGCCAAAATGGGTCGCGTTAGAACCAAGGTAAGATACAGAGAAAGAATCATGAGTTATCTTCGAATGAGTGCCAAAAGAATGTCAATTCTGACGAAATGGTTTTCTCTTCAATAGACAGTCAAGAGGTCCGCCAAGGTCATCATCGAGCGCTACTACCCCAAGTTGACGCTCGACTTCGAGACCAACAAGCGTCTTTGCGATGAGATCGCTATCATTGCCTCCAAGCGTCTTCGCAACAAGGTAAGCAATCTAATATTGGGCCGCACAGCAGTCGGACATGACTTACTGACGAAAAACCAGATCGCTGGTTACACCACCCACCTTATGAAGCGTATCCAGCGTGGCCCTGTCCGCGGTATCTCTTTCAAGCTGCAGGAGGAGGAGCGTGAGCGCAAGGATCAGTACGTTCCTGAGGTCTCCGCTCTGGATGTTTCCCAGACCGAGTCCGGCCAGCTCGATGTCGATGCCGACACCAAGGACCTCCTCAAGTCCATGGGCGTAAGTTCAGCTTTCCACTGCGGTTACTCGTGGTTTAAATACAGTCCGCTAACCACTCTTTTCAACTAAAGTTCGACAACCTCAAGGTCAACGTTGTCAACGTCTCCCAGCAGCAGGTTCAGGAGCGCCCCCGCCGCTTCCGGTAGATTCGCGCACCCTCAAGACTCGATGAAAAAATTTAATGATTGTCTTCGGTCGATCTATGGCGTTATCAATCATGCTGGCTCTGGCTGGCTTCGCAGCTATCATGTAGCCTAGAGACACAGGAATGAACATGATTCTCGCTGAGAAAGGTGTCGCCGATTCTCCTAGTGGAGATGACGCTTGATTGCCAAAATTTCTCCTTTTGCTTACTATCCGCCCGGGAGCGGACAATCCGTAGAAGGTTCTGTCTGCATGATGTCCAGGATGTCATCAGCGATTCGCAACCTTTTCTGCGGACTGCACCACCAACTGCACCGCATTGGGACGGACTCGGATTTATTCCAGTCTATCTACAACAGTAAATTGGGTATCGTCATAAACACAAAGACGCCGTAGAACCACAAAGCAAAATCCTCTCATCGAACTCCGCCGTGGAAAAGCCCATGTCAAACCTGACGAGATTGATGCATATCAAGATCCATTTTCTTTGGCAAGTAACCTTCAATGGAGCCTCCTTTGTCATCGCCTGGCCGCATTTGCGGAGGCGCGACCTCGTGGGAAACATCCTCGTTCTCTCGAATTGCTATATCCACTCTGCCGGCTCGGAGAGCTGGATTTGCATCTCCACGTTCCCTGGCCAGCTCACGAGAGCGAGCGTCATCAAGAAGGGATATGCCAGAGATTGCGCTGGCAAGATCATTCGGCCCTTCAGTTCCTTCCATGTGGAGGTCTTCCAATTGGCCAGTGACATCTTTCAAGGTGGCCGAACTGGTCACCTTGCGTTTCCCTTTCCGTGCCCTTGCTCTGTCTTCTTCGAGTAGTAAGAACTCCTTGCCGTGAGCACCATCCCGGCGCTCCCATGCAGGTTCCTCTGCCAACTGCACCCGTATAAACATCGCTCGTTCGGCGCATTCATCCGAACACCACATCTCGAGCTTCTCTTTCGGAACAATATTCATCTCGCGCCCACGACCCCCAGGACCACTACCCTTGGCGCCCCATGTGATCCTGTACTTGCCTCCAACATCCTCTTTACGATGTTCACGGGGACATAAACCATATCCACAAAGGCCCTCGATGTTCCGTTCAAGTATCAAATTGTCGTAGTCGGCAGGCTGGAAGGGAACAAGGGCTGCTTTGAAAGCTCGAGCGTCTTCGGCAGACGGCGCGGCAGGGTCTGCTGACGGCGAGGAAGGAAAAGCGACAAGCTCGAGGATGCGGTCTAAGATTAGAGCTTCTGTGTCTTTCTGTGCCTGAATCTGGTGCGCATGATGCATGGCGATTGCTAGATGTCGTGGATCGACGTTTGACTTGTTCGTAGGTTGGCCGTTTTGGTGCTCGAGCGCCTTCGACTTGGGTGGCGCACGACGGGCATTGCTGGGATTTTGTGGTGCTGCTGATGAGGAGGCTGCATGTGCAGTTGGAAGAGAAGTTTTTAGAACAGGTTTATTTGCGGACATGATGAACTTTAAATATGAGTGACCTCAGGAGCGTGTGACACTATCTTTGTGCTCAGTAGCAGAATAAGAAAAGCAGAAAGGGAGGCTGATAGAGTAGTGGTGTTCCGGCACCGAGGGAAACCCCGGATTTCGATGAGAGTTTTTACTGGACCAGCAGAGTGATGATGTTGTCGAGATTCAACTCAAACAGGAACCAAAGGAAGATATGATTGAAATTTGAGTACCTGTAGTAGTCCTTTGGTCCAGTGTATCTCGTTGAAGGTTAAGCACTCTTCTGTAGAAAGTGAATTTGTTGGCGGCATTGTTACCAGGTAGCCCGCTGATCGCCCGTGGTGGAGCTCCTTGTCCCGCTTGACAGTGACGACCACCACTCTGCCACCTCCGTGATTCCCCTCGATGTCTCCTCTTCTTCGTCTTGCCTAAACTACTCGTCCCCGTTATTTTTCTACATCTTGTCATTAAATTCACAGGCACTTTGTCTCATCCAGGATCAGTGCCACTTTGTACAGTGAGTGACTTAATTCAGTGATCAGTCTCAGGGTGCTCCCATGCCTTAGGGGCATATACTGTGACGTACATACGGTGGATCGATCAGGCTGACAGATTACTTTCTTTTACATCCAGCATACATTCCTTCATTCACAAAGTGCATTTCCACATGACCAACTGCATTGGGATCATCCAGGAAGGTTTCTCTTGATAACGTATAGAGCTCCTTTCTACGTCCGTCCGTTGTGGACCAGCCGCAGCGCTTCTATCTTGCCATTTTGTGTCAATTAGCCTGATATTTCGACTACCATCAAATCCTTCGCAACAGAGTTCGGCTTGCCAGATGTCCAGCCCGCCGTTCACGGTCAAATCGGTCTTCGAGTACACTTCGGACCATGACGATGACCTTAATTTCCCAATCGGCCAAATCATAACCGTTACTGCCGTCGAAGATGCGGAGTGGTATTTTGGAGAGTACACGAACGACGCGGGGGTCAAGGTAGAAGGCATCTTCCCGAAGAATTTCGTCGAGAGGTACGAACCTCCTGCACCCCCGCGGCCGACACGCCCTAGCAGACCAAAGAAAGAAGCCAATGTTGGCGCTCCGTCCGAACCTGCTGCTGCGGAAACTCATGCAGAACGCCTCCCCTCTCCGGAGCCAGCATTGGAGAGCGCCCCTCCGCTCGAGCAGGAGCCCGTGCTGGAACCGCCCAGATCACCTCCGGTTGCTGCGCAAGCGCCGGCGTTTGAGGCCTCTTCTCCGCCACAGCCCGTTCAAGGTCAAGCTCCAATTCCGGCAGCTCCGCCGGCCGCTCCCTCGGCCTCAAGTGAGCCGAAAGAGCCAACCACAAAACCGGCGTCTAAACCGGCACCTCCCCCGGTCGCAGAGAAACCTAGTGGGTCATCATTTAAGGACCGCATCGCGGCTTTCAACAAACCCGCTGCGCCGCCTATCGCGCCTTTCAAGCCAGGAGGTTTCAGCGGCCAGAATACGTTCATCAAGAAACCATTTGTTGCGCCGCCTCCAAGCAAGAATTCCTATGTCCCTCCGCCCAGAGAGCCGCCTCCGAAGATCTACCGGCGGGAAGAGGATCCAGAAGTACAGGAGCGTGCTATGCGCGAGCCTCCGGTTTCTGAAAGCAGACCTGCACCCACCGAAGCAACTGACGAAGGGGCGGAAGATCAGCCAAAGCCGACCAGCTTAAAGGAGCGAATTGCCCTCTTGCAGAAGCAGCAATTGGAGCAAGCGGCTCGCCATGCTGAAGCAGCTCAGAAGAAGGAGAAGGCCAAGAGGCCTCCTAAGCAGCGTACTGAATCTCATGAGGACCGCACCGCCATGGAAGAACAGGAGCAAGAAAGCTCGGGTGCAGCACCATCGGCGCGGGATCACAGTGTCGAGACGGTGAAGCCTGGCCCGCTCGCTGAAGGACAGTCAGGAACGCCCCCGCCTGGACCAGATCTCGCCAGTGATGCAAATGACGCCGACTATTCCGCCGCCGCCGATACTGAGGATGCGGAAGAGACTTCAACAAGCAAGGATGACCTCGAAGATCGTTCTGGGACCGAGACTCGTCAAGCACCGGAGCCTGAGAGAAAGAGGGAGGCTAGCGACAAGCTTGAACCGGACGGGGGAGATGAGAGTGACGAAGAAGAGGAAGAAGAAGAGATTGACCCCGAAATCAAGCGTAGGATGGAGCTCAGGGAAAGAATGGCTAAGATGAGCGGTGGCATGGGTATGATGGGGTTCTTTGGTCCTCCAGGTGGGATGCCTGTTCCGGCCGCAGGACCTCGCAAACCAAAGGCAGCTGGGGAGACAGAGAAAAAGCCGGAAGACTCAGATCGGGCTGCTATGGCAACTGCGCCACCAGTCCCCGTGATGGCATTGCCGGGAATGAACACTGCTAGACCAACAGCAGCTTCTCCAAGCGTAGAGAAGGAAGAGGATGTGCCTCAACCTGCTTCCCTCATTGAGCAGCGTCCTCCTCAGGAAATTCCTGATGTAGAGGACGTCGTGGAGGAGGATCCTTCTCGTCGCGCTCCTGGTGAGAGGCCTGCCGCACCTCAGGGTACGCATCCTTGTTTGTCCTGCCGACAATGACCACTGGCGATTTTGGACCATCACTTACGTCTTACAGAGCGTCCGGTACCCCCGCCTCCGCCGAGAGAAACACGACCAGCCCCGCCTCCGATTCCTCAGGACCGGCCAATGTCTCCACCGGCTGTTCCAGGTGAGTCTAATGATCATGGCTTCCTATATGTTCAGGTAGGCAGCGCTAACACCTAGGAGAATCTCGGCCTGTCCCTCCTCCTCCGAAGACTCCTGCTTCTGCTGACCTAGGTGAGGAGTCGGACGACGAACTTTCAGTACATGCTAAAGATCTTTCTTTGAATGCCACCGAAGCGGAGCAGGAGCAGCATGTAGCTGCTCCGTCGGTTCCGGCTCCTGCACTTCCTGACCATCTCGATTCGCGGCGCTCCTCAACCTACGACCCCACTTCTCCAAAGTCTCCTACTCTTCCCTCTGAGAAGAGATTGAGTCGCGCGCCTCCGCCAGTTCCAACAAATCCACCGATGTCACCACAGGGCAGGGCTCCTCCCCCGCCACCTCCTGGCAATATCCGGCGTAGATCAACTGTCGATAGCAGAGCAAGCGCAGTCTCGCAACCCCGCCAAGCTGGTGAAGACCTCGAAGGAGAAGTCACGGAGTATGATGGGGACTACGATACGGATATTGCATCTGGGGCCAAATTCAAAGATGCCTTGAAATCCCATGGCCGCGATTCTAGCGTTGACGAAGGTACTATAACCGATGATCATTCTCTTCAGTCTCCACGAAGCCCTCAAGAGGGCCGCCTTCCTCCTCCACCACCTCCTTCTGCACCCAGAGCCGTTCCACCGCCACCACCCATCCAGCCACCAAAGAGCAGCGGGGGCGCTTCTCTTGGTTCTCCTAGAGGACCTCCGCCCCCGCCTCCTCACAGAGAACTGTCTTACGGAGGGGAAGAAGAATATGATCCGTATCGTTATTCTGCGCCCCAGCATGGCTTGCCTGCACCGAGAGTGCCACCTGTGCCTCTTGGCCGCCCGGAGTCACCCCCGGTGGCTCCTTCACAGGCTGCTGAAAATGATTCTGAAGACATGTACGACGCGTCTCCCCTGCAAAGCCCTTCGGAGAGATCAGCAGCCCCGCCTCTGCAAAAGAGAGAGTCCTTTGCGCCTCCTCCCACTCTGCCGCCTAGTGCGCCGCCACCGTCAGCTCCACGAAGTAATCGTGCATCTTTAGACATTCCTAGGGGACAGCCTAATCTGCGGAGATCTATGGATGCGTCTCGTCCGTCCGTTGATCAAGGCTATATTGCTATGGATGTGGATCTGGCAGAAGGCTCTCTCTGGTGGACACAGCCTAACAACCCCCCGCCCGTTTTCCAGAATCGCAAGGATATTCTTTTCGAAGTGGAGGAATCCACATCCACCAAGCGGGGTGGAAAGACCACGATTTCAAAAGATGTCTATGTCCTGTTCACGGACTATTCGCAGACCGTGATCACAGTGTCATTTGATGCCCGAAATCCTTCGGATGTGTCCTTGGAGCAGCGTCACGAACCTCCGCCGCTGCAACCGCGCCAGGACCAGCTTGAGAAGGCGCATGCTCAATTCGGTACGCGTATCTCCGATGCTGTGAATGCTATTCAGAATACCACTGTCTCAGACGGTACCCCCTTTGGCTTGGTCCAGCATCTGCTTAGTCCGTTGAAAGATGCACTCCTCCCTGTCGGTACTCGCGCCTATGGTGCCTTGGTTTATGCAAATTTGGCCAATGCATCTGTGCAACAGAATGACGAGATCCGAGCTGGAGACATCGTCACCTTCCGCAACGCGCGGTTCCAAGGCCACCGAGGAACAATGCACCAGAAATACAATGCTGAAGTCGGTAAACCGGACCATGTCGGTATTGTGGTTGACTGGGACGGTACCAAGAAGAAGATCCGCGCATGGGAACAAGGCAGAGAAAGCAAAAAGGTGAAGGTAGAGAGCTTCAAGCTCAACGATCTGCGAAGTGGAGAATGCAAGGTGTGGCGAGTTATGCCTCGAACCTGGGTGGGCTGGGAGAGTTGAGAATGCCAGGCCATGGCACTACGTACGTTGCAAAAGCACTCTCCGCTGAGATTTACAGGCAGCCACCGAAGATGAAGATTGCATGTGTTGCGTGTAAGGGAGAAAATGTGACCTCTATCTGTCCTTGCCTTGTCTCCTTTATCCTTTAATTCTACAGGGGATCTACGAAAGCGCAGGCGGTTCTGCAGATATCTAAGCTTTCAAGTTGATTCGGGCACATGTTTAATTTCTTTCATGTACATGGATGGCAGGGAGCTGCTTCATTAGCTGCCTGCGATTCTCAGGTTTCCTTCACCAACTATTTGATCACTTTCGAGCCATTTATTTCTGCTTCATGTATCTACTAATGCTTCGTCTTCATTAAACTGCTTATGAAGTGTTTCTAGTGGCCATCTTCACTGCCTAATTATCACTGAACGTATCATATTGGTGCATTGCTGCTGCGTAGGCCAGGTTTGCTAATATTGATGCCTGAAAATAATGGCAGGAACAACGGTGGCAACCTGATTTCCGTCGTTTCCTGATTAGGCATTCAGCCCAACTCCGATTTCCTTATCTTCAAGAGCTTCACCACTCTTCTCCCACAACCATCGCAGCTTTACAGCATCATCATCGTCAAAATGGGTGGCGATCTGAATTTGAAAAAGTTAGTGCCTACATTTACACAACCAAATATCCCTTTCCTATCCCTCTTACTCACCAAACACCAGGTCATGGCATCCGTCACTGCTCCGCAACCAGGAGCGCGTGTGGGCGGAGGAGAAACGGGCTCTAGAGGAACGCAAACGCATCGATCAACTCCGACGTGAACGGGAAGAAGAGCGCCAGATCCAAGAACTACAGCGCTTGCAGGAATCCTCGGGGAAAGGTCGCCAACTGAATCGGGTCGATTGGATGTACCAGGCGCCGTCGAGTGCAACAGGTCACTATGCGGAAGAGATGGAGGGATACTTATTAGGCAAGCGGCGTATTGATGGGATCCTACTCAAGAATGATGAAAGCAAGAAGCTGGAGAAGGGGACTGATGTCGTGGCGGCTAATGCTGCCCCGCCACCTGTGAATAACCCCCGTGACACCATGGCGAAGGTCATGGCGGATCCGTTGCTCGAGATCAAGAAGCGCGAGCAGGCTGCTTATGAGAATATGGTGAAGGAATCGGTGAGACGGAGTCGGCATAGCGAGGGCGGTCGAGACCGTGACGGGGGTCGTGATAGGGATAGGGAACGCCGTCGTGACCGTGGTGACCGCGATCGGAGTCGCGATCGGGACCGCAGCCATAGGCGCTCGAGACATGGAGATGAGGAGGCACACCGCTCTCACCGCCATCGGTCACATCGGCATAGGTCTCGGTCTCCCTTGTCACCAGAGCGGTTTGACAGGAAACGAGGGGATGAGCGGGACTACAGAGATGGGAGAGATCGGCGGGAGGATCGCAGAGATGAGCGCAGAGATGAGCGCAGAGACCGTGATGGGAAGGATGATCGTCGGAGTGACAGAGACCGCAGAGCGGATAGGGAAGACGGAGACCGTCATTCAAGCACACTTAAGAATCGTGATGACCCATATGACCACTCCGCACGGCGAGGATCTTATCACCGTCGTTCGCCATCCCCTCGGCGCGGCGATCATTACTCCGATAGACGCCGGACAGAGGACAGGAGCAATGGATATCACAGAGACTCTCGAAACCCTGATCGGACAGAATCGTCCTACCGAGGCAACGACAGGAGAGATAACAAGGGACCCAGAGACTCGAGTCCTAGGGAACGGGCCTTGAATACTAGAGATGAAGCTGCTGATAACAAAGGAAAGGATCTGGAAGCGGATCGCAAAAGAAAGCTGGCTGAGATGATGTCCAACGCAGACGAGTTGGAACAAAAGCGTCTTAAACGCATTGCCGAGGTCACAGCTATGGAAGAGAAACAGCGCGAGGCAGACGAAAAGCAGCGGTCTGAGCGAGGCCGCTTTGTTGGTCAACTCCATCGTCAGCTCCAGGAAGATAATCTGGATGATCGAATTCGACGCAGTCGTGGTGGCTTGGCAAAGATGGAGGAGGATTAATGGACACCATGCCATGTCTTGACATCGACACGGCTTGTGTTTCCGATTCTTTATTAATATTGGCTATTTTGTATTGGGAGCTTCTCTCTGGCGTTCAATTTCGGCATCGGGCATGAAATTAGTTTCGAGCAGCTGTTATACCCAGGACTTCGCATCAAACAATAGCTTCGCTCTCGCTGCCACCTTCAGGAAAAGACTAATCACTTTGAGCCTTGCGCATCAAAAGTTCAAAATCAATATTTTATCGGTTTGAAAGTAAGACGACGGAGTTCAGCTGTGAGAATGCAAGGATTGGATTATAGAGGTATCACGAATGTCTACGGCCGACAACGCTGGATTTAAGTTTAAAAAAAACATTTCTTACAGAAGAATCGAAGAGACCTAATCCTACATTACAACAATAGCAACTCGCCAGTCGCCGCCCCTCCAGCCAGCTGAGGCTGGTACACCTGCTGCTGGTTCTGGTTGACCACGTATTGAGAGTGCGAGGCTCCACCACCGCCAGCACCGCCGTCTTCGCGACCGCCCAGGTCGAGTGCCGCCATCTGCTGGCTCCCGACGCTGTTGAAGTACATGTCTGCGGCACTCACGGCGGCATTCATGCTGCTCGCACCGGTACCAGAACCGTTCGTCGGTGATGGAACACCTGACTCCGCCCCAGTTCCTGCGAGGAATTGCCAAGCACTAGTTCCGTTCTCGTCTTGGGGCTTCTGCAGGGCAGGGCTGTACTGCAGTCGTCGGGTCCGCGCAGAGCGGAAGACTTGCTGGACTGGTTTGAGGTACACGGTTGCCAGAGAGCCGACGTTCAAGCAGAGTTCTTCCAGTGTCCGCGAATCCAGCTTCTCGCTTTCTGCGCTGATGGGCGGTTTCTGGCCCATCACGACCTGCTTCGCGGTAGCCGGGTCGGTCGACAGCAGACGCCAGTACATGTACCCTCTATCCCTGAGATCCGGGTCGTCTGTTTCTTCCGTACACCATTTTAGCACTTGAGGTACGAGCTGTTGACCCTTGGTGGGACGTTGGATGAACAGCTTGACGGTGGCTGTCAAGAGGGCGAGTTGCACTTCGACCGTCTCATCGTGGAAAGTGGCAAGGTAGTCCTGGAGCAGTCCGTCTGAGTTCTCGATACGGTCTGCATATTGCCCGATGATCCAGATGATGGCTGCCTTTGCTTCTGGTTCATCCAGCTCGTCGATATTCTGAATGACGTTGCTGATGATGCTTTCGTACTGGTTGGGATACTTGCGAAAGATATTCCGAATGACAACAGTCGCCTCTTGCACAATATAAGGGACTTTGGCGTTAACCAACTCCAGGAGAGTGTCGATGCACTGCCGTGCCGCTGATTCTATTTTGATGGCCAGTTTCCCAATGGCGCGAACGGCTTTTCGCACGAAATGAACGTCGATCTCTGTTGCATACCTTTGTACCAAATCAGTCAATGGACATATGGCTAGGGAGCATCGTACTCACTCTCGCAACTCTGCTAACACAATGCCGATATTCTCCTTTGTGGTCAGCATAAATATTAACTCGAGTTTGGTCACTTTCACATAAATCGGGTCATTGTAATTGCAGAAAAATACTCGGATGTCGTTCCGTAGAACCTCGGGTCGTTTCTGTAGAATGAGAATGGCATTTCGGAGAGCCAAGTACTGCACTTCTGGAGGTTTCGATAGCAGAGTAACGAGAGGCGGTGACAGCTTCTTCGACAGAGAAGTGATGTGCCTTTCTTCGGCGATGTAGTTCATGAGATAGAGGATGACACGGATCGACGTGAGGACGACAGAGGAGTTGGAGTGGGAAAGGCGAGGAGCTACACGCTCGGCGAGCAGGAGTGCTTCTGCTGTGTCCTGAGGTACATATGCCATCAAAGCATCAAGGATGTAGGTTTGACCCCATCTAGCTAATTGTTAGTAGTGCGGACAAAGCATACGGAAGGATCCAGGGCAGATCATCGTACTCTGAACAGTCTGGTAGGATAGAGACAAGTTTTGAGGCGCTTGCATAGTCAATCGTCAGGGATATCGATTCACTCCGTCCCCAAATATCTGTCAAAGAAGCAAGAACACTCGACACCACGGTTGGATTCTCATCCTTGAGCATTCGGTTGAGCCGATCAATGAGATCAGAGCCCTCGACCATTTTCTTATCGTGCTCGTAGAGCTTTGAGACGCAAAAAGCTGCAGTTTTGCGAACATAAGGATCTATGTCCCCCATCAATCGTTTGAGAGGCTGGACGGTTGCTTCGACGAATTCGCGGACGTGCACATATGAGATAGTTCGCAGAGCCAACGCGCGCACGAGCGGTTTCGAGTCTTCCATATCCTGACACTCGATGTTAGCTTATGAATAAGAGCTTTTATCAATGCATGGTCGTCCATACATCTACCAATATGGGCAGCGCCTTCAACGCGATATCGGGCTTCATCCTTGAGTAGTTGACCAGGAAGAGAAAGCACCTATTGTACAGAGTCAGTCGTCTGTTAGTGCCAGCACCTTGTATCTGCTCTCCTCTTGGAGACGTACATCTTCTTTATCTCCAGGCTGGGCAAGTTCATACAACCGATCACATCGGGAAATAAGGCGACCATGTCATTGTTGCTCATGGTCATATTGGCAACGATCTTCTTGAGCGCAATTTTCTTCGCCGAGAAATTCTTGTCCTTCTTGCCGCCGCTATTGAGCTCTTGTCGCAACTCGGCGACTTTGCCCTGTGTAGTTTGAGAAAATGGTAAGCCATGGTAGGTCGCATAAGGGAGCACGGCGATGAACATAGAGTGAAATGTGATATATCGGATTTGGAATCATATAAGGAGATAACAATATGATGGAAGCATGTATACAAGGGTAAGCAGGCTTCTGGAAGAATACAAGGGGCAAGAATGCCGGCCAGTCCGTCGATTAGACGACGCTCCAAGACAGACTTGACGTGAGGGGGGAGGGGAGGGGGAGATAAGGCAATGCATCAATGGAGTGCTTGAGCGCGCTTCCATATCTGAATAGGTCCGATGACCACCAAAGCAAGCATATAAACGTACCCTAGCGAACAGCTTCGCATCACCCCCGCTGGAACTCATGGTGTGTGGCTTTGCGGACGGGCAAATAGAGTCTCTTTAGCTCCTTTCAAGACTGCGAACGTTCCCGCGTGAGGATTGGACTCGGCTTCGTCGCAGATTCACATGAATCTTGTCAAGGGCGATTTAGAAAAGGGGAGGATCGTTCCAGACGGCCGTGCAATTTCCCTCAGCTGCTCTGCTCTTTCAACGCCTCCATGCCTTTGGGAATCGTCGTGGTGGTCAAGTCGATTCGACAAACTGTCTGTATGGCGGACGCTCAAGTCTTCTCTGAAACGAAGACTGGGTTTGGCGTGGGATATCGCGCCGTCCGAAATATCAAGTAATAGACACACCGACTCAATTAAGAAAATGAGATTATATGTGGTCAAATATCATTGTGGTTTAAACGTTCTGGATCCGTCGAATGGCTCAGGGAATCAGGAGTGGATCGGCTGCCGCCAGCTCCGCGTGCTTGTGGGGAGTTTTGACCACCGATTAGATGAACTCCCGTCCCGGTCATCAACCTGCATCATTTGTAACGTTGCTTCAACTCACCGGTCTCTCCTGACACATACACGATTTGGCTTCAAAAGAACGGTGCTTACCGTGTCTTGCGCCAATTCATCAATAATGGCGTCCAAACCTTTCAATCCACCGCCGCCGCCGCACTGGGTGGTTGCGCTGAACACCCCTATGCCGCGTCCTACCAAGACGGCGTCCAGTATCCCTGATCCTCCAGGATTCTCCAGCAGCAGAGTACTAGGCAAGGGCGTAAGTCACTCTCGATGTGCAGAATCATCTGATTGAGCGCGGCGAAGCAAACTGACTGTGTCGTCAATTAGCGTGCTCAACAGCAGCCAACTACCTCCAGCACCGCTAAGCCTGACGAAACCGATACTCTAAAGCTGAAGAAAGCATGGGAGATTGCTCTCGCTCCTTCGAAGCAGATCCCCATGAATGCCATCATGATGTACATGTCTGGAAACAGCCTTCAGATCTTCAGTATCATGATGGTCTTCATGTTATTCAAAGGCCCCATACAGGGTTTGATGAGCACCAATACTGTCTTTGCGAAGTTCGACACCGAAGGTATTCGTGGGAAGTTGATCGGGGTGAAGGCTGTTTATGTCCTGATGCAACTGGTTTTGCTGGGACTGGGAATTTGGAAGGTTAATGCCATGGGACTTTTGCCGTATGATCTATCACCCTTGTGCTCGTCTAGTTCTATCTCTTGCAGATTTACTAATACGAATTCCAAACAGGACTACCAGATCAGATTGGCTTGCTTGGGAGTCGGAACGACAGCCTCTGGAACGAGCTTACTTTGCCTTCGGTTGAAGTGTATATCCACGAGAACCTTCAAAATAGAAACAATAAGAGATCAGCCGAAATTCCGTCCTTCTGTCCACTTTTTACCTCTCTACATGGTTCATAATGCTCCCAATGTTCAATGCTGTATATATCGGGCAAGGTATGTATATCAGTTGGCTCGTAACAAGATCGTTGCCATCGCAGTGTTGCTATGTTACTCTCGAGCACGAAGCGCTTTATCACAGGCAAGATGGAAGATCTGAGCGAACCGCCACACCTCTGCATACGTGTTATACAGAGGTGCCGGTGCAACCCGAATGACGTCTGGTTTCCTCTCGTCTATAATTACTGCATTCTCATCCAACGATTCAAGGACACTGTCGAGAAGGCCTGGTTGGAGACGTATACTCAATTGAGCTCCGCGCTCCGTTGGATTTGAGGGAGTGATGATGCTGAATGGTTTCTTCTCGGGACTCTCGGTCTGAGGGTAGTGGAGAAGGAGGTGTTCCAGGTATCCCGTGAGGCTCAAGGACTTTTTGCGAATTTCAACCATCGATGTCTGGTTAAACAATTCCAATGATGCCAATACTGCATTCATATCCAGAACTGATGGGTTGGATAGCTGAAACCCGGCTGCTCCTCGCTGGGGCACAAAGTCTGGTCGTACAAGGTCAGGAATTCAATATTAAAGATAACTGAATCGGCGAGATCAACTTACGGTTGTTCATCAGGAAACGAGTTTCCTTATCTCCTCCCCACCAGCCAGCAAACCGCGGACGGAAAGGCTCCTTCCCAGAACCGGCTTGTTCCACGTCCACTCGGCCATGCCTCTCATGCACAAACAAAGCGGCCATCCCTCCAGGTCCGGCGTTGAGGTACTTGTAAGTACACCAAGCAGCAAAATCGACGTTCCAATCATGCAATCGTAGGTCGACATTTCCTGCTGCGTGGGCACAATCCCAGCCAACAAGAATACCCTTCGATTGGGCATGAGCGGTGATCCTTTTCATATCGAAGTATTGCCCGGTATAAAATTGGATTGCGGATAGGAGAATCAAAGCAGTGCTCGACGCATTCTCATCGATGACTCGGATGATATATTCGGTGTCCAAAATGGGCCGATCAAGGTCTTTTGGCTCTATAAGGACCATGGCATCCTTCGGGTCAAGATTGTGATGCATGATCTGGGATTCAACGGCATACTAACTCAGATCTTGTTAGTTTTGGCCACATGACGTCGAAGATGGAACCGACTCCAGGAAACATACATGATCACTCGGAAATGCCTTGCCTTCGATGATGATCTTATATCTTTCCCGAGTGGGTCGATAGAAGCTGGCCATCAGAAGATGCAGGTTGCTCGTCAACGTGCCCATCACTGCTACTTCGCTTTCTAATGCACCCACAATCGGCGCCATGGCTTTGGATCCAGCCTCATCGACATCAACAAATGGAGGAAGCAGCTGGTCATCATGCGGAACAAAATGACCCATTACACCCTTGGTTGCCCATGTTCGAAGGTAATATTCGATGTATTTCCGGGTGCTACGAGGTTGGAGTCCAAGCGAGTTGCCGCAGAGGTAAATACATTTTTCATCAGATGTCTCTTCAGTTTCTGCAACATGAAAGCAGACACAGCTTGTATTAGCGGAGCAAATGGGCAGTCTATACGCAGCCGTACGTACATACCATTGTCTGGAAACAGAGTCTTCCTTTTAAGGTCCTTTTTTGACGGAATGACGAACTCCTCTCTGAAGCGATGCAGCGGGTCTTGGGCGTCTAACGATTCTGCGTACTCTTTGGAAAATGCCCTGATATCATCTGCGTACGGGAGCGGGGGTCCGCTCTGGATTTCCCGAACATGTAGTCGGGAACCCATTCTGCGTGAACTTTGAGTAAGCAAAGATGTGAAGTATGTCTCGCGTAAATATCACAGATCGCTGGCAAATGTGGTCAGTTCGAAAATGTTGTCAAACGCGTATCAAGCAGCATTATCCATTGAGCCTCATACTCGTCACCCCTCCATGACGATTATCGCCGGCAGAAATCATTATTCTGCCGCTGCTTACCGACAAGGCCGACCAATGGCGTCATGTGGAACTGTCTGACTAACGGGAAACTTAAGGTGTTTGCCGGATATGTAATCAAGCCTGCCGATGGCAAGCATTGCCTTACTGAAAGGACTCGAAACTAATATGCAACTTGTTCGACAAACATCTTGACGACTCCTTAATCCACTGCAATAATGTCTCAGCCAGCGATATCCTCAGCCGCTCTTCGGCTATCGCGACGCCAAAACATATCTGGAGTGGCGGTCGTACGCTTCACATCCGGCAGAGCATCGAATTCGGCCTGTCGCTTGTCCGCGCCTTTCTCCTCCTGCAGCGCTACTATTCCTCGGTCTATTCCGAGCTCTCTCATTCCATCTACGACCAATGCTCCCTTGCGAATCCCTCCCACAAGACGTCTTCTAAATTACCGCCAACGCTGTGCCTTGTCCACTTCAACACCTCGGCCGGGCGTAAGAGTTGTACAGAATCCGAGGGTGGACGATGAAGGGAATACGTTGATGATCAATATTTCGCCTCGGGCAGCGGAGGTATGTTGGATCGCTTTCTTAAAATTGTTTCTCTGTCACTTTGCGGACATCGTGCGTCGGACCTTGAAGAGTACCATCTGCCGCGGCTTGCTTGGGATATTACATGCATGAGATCGGTTTGTCGGGAGGAGAGCAGCTGCTTCACCGTGGTATAAGCCTCCTTGATGGCAGATCTAGCACATACGACCATAGGGTGTGGAAAACAGGGCTTCCCGTCCGCTCAGCCGTACTTAAGCCACACGCCGGCCGGTTAGTAGTTGGGTGGGTGACCACCAGCGAATCCCGGCTGTTGTATGTTCTCCTTTTTTTTATTTTTGGCTTGTTTTCATTTTGCTCGTCACTTTATCACCATTTTTTCTACTTCTTATTCAAGGAATATATCGTCTTTCAGGAGTACTGACTTGCTGGCCAGCGTCTTCGAGAAATCACGGATCCATCTTCTTCCCCGTCGGCAATAAAGGAGGAGAATCCATACCACCATCTTCGAATCACTGTTACCAGTGGAGGGTGTCACGGCTTCCAGTATCTCATGTCTCTCGAGGCAGCCTCGAAGATTGACCCTGAGGAAGACACGATATTCGAAGCCGAACCCGAACAGGGCACAACCTCGGGGTCCGGCGAAGCGAAGGTGGTCATGGATGAACCCTCCTTGGAACTCTTATCCGGGAGCACAGTCGACTATACCATGGAACTGATTGGCAGTCAATTCAAGATTGTTGATAATCCGCGGGCAACGAGCAACTGCGGTTGCGGAACGAGCTTCGACGTCAAGGATTAAAGAATCAGGACCGATTGCGCAATCTCCTCAATGTATATTAGAATATTTCATCAGATAGAGTTAAAGATACTATACCCCACTTGTCATTTTGGCGACGACCAGTACCTCCATTCCAATTGGATCTTCTGCGACTATTGGACCGCAGCTGAGGAACCATTACTGAAGTGGGACATTCTTTTATTCGCAAACATGATGCATAGACCGTATAATAAGGAATTAGAGAAACATAAATGTAACATTTACGCCCCTGAATCAACCATCTAAACTCATTTTGATCGCGACCGAATCCGTGTCCCGAGCAAATCAAGGCCGTAAACCTGAGATACAAGAACTGAAAATGAAGATGAAAAGGAAAGGTGGACACGGAATAAAATTCTTCATGAGAAGGGCTAATCTTTGCCCTGCTGTTCTCTTTTTACCCCTCTGTTTTCTTTCACGGAAGAACGGATGGCATAACTCAAGAGTAGGCTTATCCAGACGCCCTACTCGCGTTGACCACACTTAGCTGCAACCTCTAGCCCCTGATCGGCTTTTTATAACTCCTGGAGCGGTCTAGGCGTTACCGCTGGACTGCCCGGTGTCCACTTGCTGCCTCACGTATTCTATGCAATGCCATAACAGATACCTCGTTTCAAAGCCTCAGGCTGAGGTTGGGATTGAAAGGAGGTGGCCATCTAGTAAACTCTGGCCAGGTTTCTCAGGTACCAGTCAACCAGACGGCGGCCGGCCTTGGTTTCGCTGACGTGGATCAGGTCATTCTCCAGCGCATAGTCGAGATCGTTCGCGCTGACGACCTCACCCTCCAGCAGGCCACCCTCGACCCAGCGCACCTGACGGCTGCGCTGCTTGTTCACCAGCAGCCAAGAGCGGAGCACCTCGGGCTGGACCTCGAGGAAACCGGCGAGTTTCTTCAGGTCCATGGTCGTGTAGAGCTTGAGGTACGACCGGATGGTAGGGTTGTATAAGGTGTTCTTAACCTCGTCCATGAAAATAGCGGTTTGGTGGTCGACAGGGTCGACGTTAAGAGCCGGGTTGTCAAAGTCGGGGGGAGTGGGGCTGATGAACTTGGGGCAAGCGGAGCGGAAGAGCTCCTCAAACAGAGGAAGGGCATCGGGACCGCCGTGCTGGAGACGAAGGAGCTGCTCGCCGTACTTCTCACGCAGAGCTGAGTGAATAGTGTCGTCCAGACGAGTGGGGTGAAGAGCCACGCAGATCGCGATCAGAGCATACATCTGGTCGTTCTTCTTGGCAATGGCATCATAGCTGTTGCCACCCTTTTGGAAGTTCTTGGTCCGCGAGACATAGACCAGAATGTGACTGAACATGCGAATAGCATCGCCGTACCGACGCATCATCATGTACGAGAAACCCACATAATAGTAAGTGGTGAAGTGGGCTGCCATGACGCGAGCGAACATGGCCTTCTTGTTCATCTCAATGTCATCGAGGGTCTTGAGAGCAAGGCTGAAGTCTCCCAGCAAGCAGTGGACACGCAGCAGACCGATGATCGAGAAGTATCCCAGCATCTTATAAAGAGGGCGGGAGCCGTATTCACCAGCGAATGCAATCGGATCCTCTCCACGCTTGATAGCAGCCAATTGTTCGTTAATCTGCGATTTCTGAATAAGAGAGTAAAGAACGTTGAGGACGGAGTAGCAGCCCCATGTGTTCGGGTTCTCGCGCAGGAGTTGTGCCTCCTCTTCGTTGGAGCCGCTGCGGGCGACACGGTTGCGGTAGCGGCAGAACGATTCAAACTGGTAGATGAATTCATCGATCACATCCCAGGCCCAGTAGTACTATATGAGAGAAACAAGAATGCTCAATTAGCAATTGTCTCAACAGCGGCCATGGCATGACATTGGCGAAACCACAGAGAAAAGTCAGCGAGCCCCGTGGAAATTTGCTTCCTTGGGGCAAGCCGGGATAGAATCAGGACATACAGATGGGACCTCCAGCTCGACAGGACCTTCGGAGTTCAGGATGTAGTGGAAGAGGCTGCAGTAGTTGTCATAGCTAGCGAACTTGGTCTCGAGAGTGGCCTGGTATTCAAGCGGGGTCGCAGCAGCGGCAAGCTGAGCCTGGAGATCCTGCGTTTGGGAACCAGTTCCAAGGGATGTTGTGCGCTCCAGCTCGCTCATGCCATCGTCAAAATTCACTTGCTCGCGGTAGTCGTTGACGAGCGCCTCCTCCTCGACATCGGACTCGTCGCCCAGGTTAGGGTGCGCATTGACGCGCTCTTCGTACGACATATTGACTCTGGAGGTGATCCGGTAACGGGAAATGCCCAGTGAGATCGTATCTGGACCGGTCGGCAAGCGAGAGCTGCGGAGGGAGATACGTCGTTCGGCGGTGCTGGTTGACGTCGGCGTGTGGGATTTCGATTGTTTCGGCGGCGTCGAATTTTGAGGGTTTTCGCTTGAAGAGGTTTGTGTTTATCTTATCTGTGCATAGTAAATGAGCTGAGTCATATATGCATTTATGCTATATGCATCACGTGATGGTCCTGGGGATCTCTCCAAATCCCGAAGGTTCATCGATAGCCATGCCGGAAGTGAATGGTATGTGGCCAGCACGAAGCGAAGGAGTCCTAGGCCGAGAACCAACGAATCTGTTCCTCCCAAACCGAAATGTATCTTCAGGCTATCGGATAGGAAGCAGCGTAGCTTTTCTTTGTCTATGTAGAATCACTTAGATTACAACTGTGATTTTTTATCATCGACGAGACCTCTGTAAGTGTCATATCTTAGATTCAGAAATTATAAGCATGCAGAGCCCAGAGCAAAAGTAGTAATTAGAAAGACTAAACCTTCCATGTGTCACGACAATATTGAATTCCATAACCAGGTCATTGAAGCTAAGTGCAGTACATACACCTCCAAAGCTGCTCGAGTGAAGGACCATGCATAAGTAGGGCTTGGATCACTCACTGGACAAGAGTCATAAGACCTAGATAGACCAATGTAAGCTCCAGAGGTTTCTCCGGGTTGAGTGCAATGCCAACGTCGAGTTTGTCTGTTGGTTCCTGGGGTGGAGTGCCTGCCTGAGATCCTAAACTCCTGGAGTGTCCTGGAGTGCCATGTCCTGCCCTACCATTTTGGGCAAAGGCCTGAAAAAGCGTCTTCTCCAGCCCTACTATCCTGTGACAGCCCTACCATACGGGGGAATCGTGAGTTGAGAATATGGTGGATAACAGGCAGTGTGAAGGACGGTATCAACCATGGATTGATGTTCGGATACATGACGCAGCTGTTCAGCAATATTCGTAAAATCTCCTACCTACCATGCTTATATGCTAGATCTGCAATGCAATTTGATGGTGTTTTGCAAGTCGTACAGGATACACCATATCCCGTAGCTGCAACTCACTGTTCTCCCGCCGAGAAGCACACAGGTCGTCCATATTCCGCTCCATACGTCCGTCCATTTCTTTGACGTAAACTCGGAATGATCTGTCCAAGGAATCCGGAAGCAAGCTCCAAACAAAGTCAAAAGTCATAGAGTTCATTGAATTTTTTGAGAGTATCTGGTCGTTCTCCATGAACCGGCAGCACTTCCAGGGAAGGACGCTGTTCTATCCTGACTGCCAAATGACAAAAGGATCTGCCATGCTTCGTTCTTGTTCAACTTCGTATGATGGCTGTTCTTCAGCATACACATCCTGTCTGATAACGAGAATCTTCTGTCAACACTGACCGCCTCATGACGCTCGTTACTGATCGCGTTACTATCAGATGGATTTCGTCTCCGGGCCCACCCTTCCTCTCCCGCCCCGTCGGCCCCTTTCTCAACAATTTGACCCAGACCTATCCATTTGCTTCATCAGTACCCTAATGTTTCGTACATTGGCTTACCTCTAGGTCATCAAATCAAAATGGACATGGGTTACCTAGGGCCTAATGCGAGTAACCGGCGGCCTTTGCGAAGGTATCGGCGCCCACGAGAGACTCAATCCTCTCGATCATCTCCTCCACCTTCGTCAGCCTCCTCTTCAACGCAACCAGGTATCGACACGTCTCAGCAAACAATCCTTGCGATTCCTCATCGCGCAAGTCGGTGACCAAAACAAGACAACTGCTATTGACAGCCTCGAGCAGGTATCTTGGAATCTGTTCGAGCCCGTAAGTCTGGCGCTGCTGACGAAGACAAGAACCGATTTCTTTCGCAGCCCGAAGTCGAATCTTAGTCGCCTGTTGGATTTCCGGTGAGTTTTGCGGTTGTTCAGGCATCATGTGCTCCAAGACAAAGCTGAACATCGACATGACTGTTTGGTGACACCTGATCCTGCAATTCTGGTGAGGACTGCGTTACTTCGTACTGACACAGACCACATACTTACCGCAGGAACGAAAAGTGTGGCATAAGCAGATCCTCATCTCCCATTGCGCGTTTCAGATCTACGAGCCACATTTCTAAGCGCGAAAAGAACACCCTCGCCGCTGCCCAGAGTCGCTCGACGGTTATCTCGAACGCCTTTTCATACAACAGCTCCTGGATGTCCACCGTAATCAGCGTCAGGTCGGCCAATTTCCGCATGGCATACCGAAGACGGGCTGGTTTTCTGACATAGTCAAGCCTGTTCGTAAGAGGGTAGGGGCTCCACATGGTTCTGTCGGTAGCTTCTTCTTCGATGAACAGGTTGGAGTTGGGATGTCTTAATGCCGACACCCTTTGTAGTTCCATAGATACCAGCCTGTCACAAACGATCAGCCATGGATGCCAGTGCGGGATGCTCTCAGCCATACGAGTTCATGATATAAACTCCCCATGCAGTGATTGCTGCAACACGCTGAGATTGGACGGACCACCTGCTTTGAGGTAGTGCTCTTGAAACCTGGAAGAGCCCAAAGTCTTGCGCAAGTTGCACACCTTGCTTAAGCATGAGCCAGCCAAGTTGACCCTTCCCTTGGGATTTCAAACTGATCAGAAACATTAGCGTCTGGAACCACGAGTAGTGAGGTTAGAGGCGTCCAGCTCCAACAACGCTCAATGCCAGCGACATACACATAACTCATCAGGACTACCGCCTGGATATTCGCCAGCGAAGCCTGGCCTTCTTCGGCTCTCCAGAGTCTCTCTGCTTCCGTTAGGAAATGCCAGCCGCGTGAAGCCACTTCTGAGGGAACGGCAAAGACATCGGGGAAATCCGAGTACAGCTGCGAAAGTCAGAAACTGAACGCTGCCTTCAACAGAGTCAGGGGAGACATCGTACACTTGCCATGGCCAGAACACTGTTCACCAGTAACGGCGTACAGAACTCCGAGTCCGTCTTCCCAGCTTTCATATGATCCAGAAAGACATTCTGATCCATGATCTGCACTAGTGGGTTGTCCCACGTGAAGTATAAAGAGACCAAATGCGACACGAGCTGACCGTCATCGGTGACGGCTGTCCAAGGCTTAGCGGGGACCTGGACTATAGGGATATCACAAAGCTTCTCCAAGGTTATTCGAGAGTGTGTATCGAGATATACCTGATCCTGCGAGCCAGCTTGCGAGCTGGACTCCTCAGAACCACCTTTGACGTCCTCGGAGCTGACATCGCTTGGGTCTATGGTCGGCCCTGACACGACGGCCGCAATGCTGTTGAGCGAGGGAGAACCGCGTATGTGATCCAGGATTTTGCTTAATTCTGTCTCGTCTGGAGTGCGAAGTGCCTCGAGCAGAGCGTATAGCAAGCTTCGGTAATAAGACAACTCTTCGAGGTTTCGTTTAGCCGCGACCTTGCGCCTCAGGTCTAGGGACTCATCGAAGACGCATTCCGCATCTGTGGTCTTGCAGGATTTACAGGGTGGTGGTCGGCCGCTGCACTGTAGGTTCAAAGAAAGTCAATGATCATTAGCTATGAGCTGGTGTATTTGAGTTGATTGAAGCCAAAAAGGAGGTTGCAAACGACGCGGAAGGATCTTGCCTCATCAACCCGTCCCACTTGTTTCAGCGATTAGAACTCACAGAAAACCTCTACTCTTACCTTTCTTTTCGCCTGCTTGCATGGTAAGCACGCCGTGGAAATCTTCTTTGGCCGTGATACAGTTGTGGTGTTGAGCGTAATGGTTCCTCGTGGGCCCGGGGCGAGGGTAGGAAGCTGCTTGTCCTGATCATCCGATGCCATCTCCGACCACATCTTCACTCTCGGCAGTAGGAAACTATCTCACCGCACACACTAACACAGACGACCTCACGGCGCAACATTACTCATTTTTCTCTGCTTATGATTCACTCCCGGAAAAGTGGTAATGGCGTGACGATGCTCCTTCGGAAAAGACGAATGGGATGTTGTTGCTACTGACAAACAATAAGTGCTTGGCGGCAATTATAATCCATCCAGACTCATGCAGCTGTGACTTGGAACAGAGAGCGGACTCGAATTCCCGACGATCACGGTTTGCTCCAGAGCCCAATTGTTATCGTGTCTCTCTTTCATTGACCAATCCTCTCGAAGCGCAGTAGCGACAGGAGCACTGACACTCGGGGTTGCGGACGTCGGTTTATGGCAGTAAGGGAGCCTCGTCGCAGATACTGGGAAGCTTGTTGAAGAAAAGAGAACTGAACTACCGTCTACGGCCGCTAGGAACTCTTTGTGACAATATTTGACGGATGAGGGAAATTCAGGAAAATAACGAGGCATAGTTATGGCGCTGGTACCAACACTCAACACAACTTGCTGATAACAGGCCTGGATTGGCTGGAAGAAGTTAAGGCGCACTTTAATCAGCACATCGTATTTGGGTGTGGTTTCCTCACTACTAATTCATATGCGGAGCGAAGGCTACCTAGAATTGCTAACAGTGACGAAGCCTCCTTTTTCCATGCTGAGAAAGCAAGGTACTACTGGAGAAACTACAGGCTATTTAAGACCTTTGGGAACAGCCTGTTGTGGGCAGAGACTGGACTGTCCATGGACAGATACTTGGAGCTTACTGCCCTGCTGTCAAAAAAACATCTTAAAGGGACCGGGCTACAACATACCTATGGTAACCTCTACATCAGCTGATTGCTTGCCTAGGCATCAAACTTTTCCCTGTTATGTCTTCAAATTTCTTGGTCCGCTGTCCTCTCTGCAATTCATTAGTTCATCACAACCTTCCTCCTCCCATTCTTGCTAACCGAAGGCACGCGGCTGATGGTTTTGCCGGCCCGGCAGCCCCGGCTTGATGACAACCATTTGTACAGCCAAGCGCCATCTCAATTTGTTGAGGTATGGAGAGGTGCAAATGTACTCATCATCTTGGTTGATATTGGGACGCAAACGATAACGCAGAACCCCTCCTCGAATGTTCCGAATTGGTCAACTACAATAGGGTTTACTCGGCGATACCTTGTTGGTGCGGATTTACTTGTTTAGCGTTGAACTATGTTGATCAAGACGCACGAGCAAGACATTCGACCCTGGTGAACCAACACGCGCTAACAGACCGAACGCCCAGGACTCACAGGTGCATTAACTAAGTTATATCCTATCCATTAGTCATCTGGCAGCGGATGGAAAGGCGCGGGAAGAGCTAGTGGAAGGGATCGCTGGCGGCCGAAAGATCGGCACGAAGATAATAGGGCGGAAGAGACCACCGGATGCGAAACGCCACGGATGGTGTTGGGTTCGAGCTCCAAATCAAGTTGTGATCGTTCTCATTGCTTGAGTCTTCTGTCATTGCTTGAGTCTTCTTCCGGTGTTAAAGCTGTCTACCTGGACTTACATCAGCCCAGCCGATCCACCTGCAAGGGGGTTCCAATTAGTAGCAGGAACACTTGGATATACGGAGTACACTAACTTAGCTTCCAGGTTGAGGCATCCTCATTTGATATCAGAATGACAACCAAGCCAGATCTGCCTTCCCCCTTGTCTCGGTGCTTTTCATTTGTCTACCTTACTTTGTCCATCATATGGAGTTGTGGAGCGTGGGGCTGCAGCGTGCGTGGCGACCAGAGTTCCGGAAATCATAACCGTTGTACGGATCCATCCGTGGATATTGATTCGATCCGTAAAGTCCACTCATCCATAGCTTAGGGCAGACCCGAATCAGCCGACCACCAAAATACAACTTAGTTGAGTACCTCGACCAACAGTAACTATGTGTCAAAATATGATGTACGTCAGTAAGTACATGGCAACAATCCAACGGAGATCGTCCGTTTCACTCACCCTCAATTCTGACTGGTCGTTGCACAGGAACGACATAGCCGTGGCGATACGTAACTTTTCCCCGCATCTATCAAATTAACATTAATTCTCTTTGGATGGACGAGAAGTATTAAGACGCAACTTCTTGGCCTTGTTATTCTCGTTGCTCTTTACCGTGTCGTACAGCCTTTAGTCTATTTCTCCTATCAGTTATACCGACTCCCTCACGAGTCGCCAGTCCGAGTACCTGAAGGATCTCCAGTCTCGACCTATCTTTTCCTGTCTCGTAGATAGCACCTGACCCTTGGGCCATTGATCGTTGAGGACCGTCGAATCACATCAGTCCAAGCAGCAATTATGGTTGACATTGATAATATAGAGGTTTACATGACGCTTATATGATGTTGGCTTCATAGATCCTGGGGCAGGGCAGATGTACCCAGAACAGGCAAGCGTTTATGAGCATCAAAGTCCCTTCCACGGCTTGGATATTTATCTAATAACTTGGCTTAATTTTTATCACTACTTATCGGACTACATGATAGTAGGAATCCGTAGTATCTGGTGTATCGAGGTAGTAGCTACTAGCCACTACGAGCTCGACATCAGATACCATCACCGAGTGGACTTCAGCGTGGTGATGCACAGGTAGGTATCTTGTCGAGTTAGTAGTCTCAGAGGCCAAGCATCTGAGACTGTCGTGATGTATGAACCTCAACATCATGTACGAGCATCGACACCTACCTCTATGATTTGAGTGCGAGTGCTCAGGAGTGGAGAAGCGTAGGTGCTATACACCTAGGTATATTACCTAGGATCGAGGTCATTGACACCCAAGATACACCATGGATATTCATCACTGTATCAATGCCAGGTCAAGGTCTGTACCTATGGACTGGTTGTGGCGGCACCTTTCTCGGGTCCGACGGTGAAGGTACAGATGTCATGAATCGTGCACGGGAGTCGGTTTATCCATGGTTTAAACTGGCAAGACAGAGCTTCCGATGGGACGATACATGGTTCAATAACGAGGAAGTCCCAAAGCAAAGGTCAGTACCAACGAATTGATCAGCTTTCTAGTCCAATATCCTGGGAGAGAAGCATGACCCATGAGCTTATTCAACAGCGTCTGTGATAAGCTTTTGTCTCGTACTCTGGTGCGCCGGGACTTGTCAACCGTGCACCTTGGACTCGATAGAAGAACAATGAAATACATAATCCTACTTTCTTAAATCAAATATGTGATTGTAGCTCAGACCTTGGGACTTGGTGACCGCCTGAAGAGTACTTGAACTGGTGGTAGTTCAATCTCCACACTTGAAGTCCTGAAGGAATCAAATGTCACCCTTGATAACCGCTCGGCTAGAATCGGCCCCCCTTGTCAGGTTTTGGTAGAAGAAGAAGAAGGCGGTAAGTGCTATGTCTCCGCCTACTACAAGGGTCTAGATATTGCCCACTTCTGGCATCGCGCGATCCCGGAAGTAGACTAGCGCGGTGCAGTCTTATTGCTCCTGCAAGTCATCGACAGGGGAAAGCGATGAAGCAGTTTTTTTTCGTTGCTGTCATAAAGAACACGGCCAGATAGGAATGTCGATGAATATAGATCTTCCCAGAAGCATCAGTAACCACATTGAGAGATCCATCAAGACAACATTATTACGGCTAGATCATTGCAATGGATTCCACTCCATACTGCGGATATCGATGGCGAGTTCCAAGAATGGCTCCGCTCGGCAAGAAAACTTTTTGCTTTCGCCCCTCCCGTCTTCTTAATCGGAGAAATCATGATGTAGTCCGCATTTATATAGTAACAATCATCTGGACCCAGTCTTGGTCAGTTGTTCGCTTTTGTAGACTGCCACCATTTGCTCGTATCTCCTCAGGCTCCGTTATCGCAGCCGGATTCAACTTCATAGTTCGGACAATCGCCGGATCTGATAGTGACTCACCACAAGTCCGAACTGAAAGTCAATTGGAATTGAACCCCTTGCTCGGCTGCGCTCAACCTTTTGAACCTTTTGTCATAACCGGGTTCTACGATAACACAATTTTCGAATCGTATCAGCAACCATCACACCAAGCCAGTCATGGGTTCCATCGCGCAGACAGTACGAGAGCTTGATGCCTCGAACGTCAAGGTAACTCGGTCCACCAACCTACGTCTGGTTCCTGAACCCGGTTCTCCAGAGGAACTCAGCCACTCGCATTGTACGGATCATATGGTCACCGTCAGATGGACTGTGAACAATGGATGGGAGACCCCCGAAATCAGACCTTACGAGAATCTCAGCATTCCGCCGACCGCTGGCTGCCTGCACTATGCTACGGAATGCTTCGAGGGCATGAAGGTGTACCGAGGATATGACGGCAAATTGCGTCTGTTCCGGCCGGACTGCAACGGCGAGAGACTTGTCACGAGTGCCCAGAGAGCTTCTTTGCCCAGTTTCCGGTTTGAGGAGCTCAAGGTGCTTATCGCCAAGTTGATGCAGATCGATGGACCCCGTATGCACCCTTTTTCCAAAGATTCCTTCACATGGACTAACGCAAGGCTTTCTTCCCAATAGGCTGGCTTCCCAAGGACCAACCCGGTCGATTCCTTTACCTTCGTCCCACTTTGATCGGCAGCGGCGCACATCTGGGCGTGCAGACGCCCAAAGAAGCCCTCCTCTTCATTATTGCCGTGCCATGGCCTGACCCGTCCAAGAAGCCCGTCGAGCCTGGCACCAAGCCCGGCTTGAAGCTTCTCGCTTCTCACCCTGACACAATCCGTGCCTGGCCTGGTGGCTTCGGTTACGCGAAGCTCGGAGCTAACTATGGCCCTTCGCTGGCAGCCCACGGTCAAGCTCAAGCCTTGGGCTTTGACCAAGTCCTCTGGCTTTTCGGGGAGGACCGTCAAGTGACCGAGGCCGGCGCCAGCAATTTCTTCATTGTCTGGGAGAACAAGGACACCGGCAAACTCGAGCTCGTCACCGCGCCCCTTGAGAACCAGCTCATTCTTGCCGGTGTCACCCGTCGCAGCGTGCTGGAGCTGGCGCGGTCGCGGTTGGCCAAGCCCGTCGGCAGCCTTGCACCTGTTGAGGTTGTGGAAAAGGCGCTTACCATTGGAGATGTTGAGCAGGCCTGGAAGGAGGGACGCATCGTTGAAGCATTCGTCTCCGGCACTGCTGTAAGTCAACCTTCACTCAGCAACTCTCACGCATCATTTCGCTAATGCAAAATAGTACTTTATCACTCCTGTGAAGCTCGTCAGGAACGGCGATCTCGACATGGACATGGTTGATGCGGGCGTTGAGCGTGCAGGATATGCTGCCCAGATCAGATCTTGGTTGGACGCCATCATGTATGGCAAGGAGAACCACGAATGGTCTTTTGTGATCGAGGGGGAGGTCGAAAATTAAGTTGGATGCATCCTTTCTTTTGCCGATAGACATAGACTCAAAAGGGGACAATGTGTTGCATGCGGGATGATGGCTAGAACGGTTATGTACTGAGCTTTAGCTTTTGGAATTGTTAATACCCATTCAAAATCTTCTTGTTGGCATGAAGGATAGATCCTGACGACCGTTAAAATTTGATTCGTCTCGAATGAGATGAGCATGCTAGCTTGCCCAGAGAGTAACGGATCAATATCGGAATAAGTTGGAGATCTGTTCCCTCGTCACATAACTGCTGGTGGTATAGACGTCTTTTCAGTTATCCTGTAGTGGCTTACTTAAGATAGCACGGGTGAATGTGACACAGAGTCAAAAGGAATCGCGATGGCGTATAAAGAGCCTAGCGAATTACATACTAGAGAGTCTCATTCATCAGACGCTACTCGCCTATGGAGTATCCGTATCGTCCATATCCAGATCCTGAGTCGTGTTCCCTTCGCCGAGATCGACAACGAGGGGAGCATACTCCCCTGTCTCGTCGCCTCCATCATCTTCCATTTCAAGCTCAACTTCCTCGCCGTCCTCTAGTTGGACCATGCCCCGGCGGACAAATGCTTCGCGATCCAATTCCCAGTCGTATTCGTCTCTGACCCACGTAGCCAGCTTGTCGAACTCGGCCTTTAGCGTAGGACCGGGGTTGTCAATGACTCCATACAGGGTTCGCCTGAACTTCATCAGGAGTTTGCGCAAAAATTCCCCGCCCTCGGCTCCGTCAATATCGAACAGTCCACCTTCGACATCATCACACCGTTTGAGCTGTTGCAGAAGCAATCGGAGCACGCTGGCCATGAAAGGCTCACGATCCTTGATTGCATTCTGGCAGGTCAAGACTAGTTCCAGCAGTCTTTTCCATTGTTGCAGACATGAGTAATTCATCAACGTCAGAACCATCAAGAAGGTGAATTGAAGTTCACCCAGGATCTGTGCCTCTCCCGTCTTTCCTTCGAGGTCTCCACCATTTGAGTATCGTTGAATCAGGTTTCCCAACGCCCATGATCGGTCTTGCGCCGCTTCGCTCCTTTCCCGTCCAATAGCCCCTTCTCTCCATGTGCGCTTCAGGTCAATAGGAAGAAACGAGAATTCACTTTCCTGCTCCCCAGTAACCTGCGCCAGATCCTCAGACTTGGGATCCGGAAGCCCTGGAATCTTATCACTATCCCTTTCCGCAGTGCTACCAGATGTCACCATCCATCGAGGGCGACCATCGACGTCCAGTACAGGGTCGCCAATGATCCGCGACAGAAGCCTTGGAGAAATACTGTTCGTCAAATCTGCCCAATCCTTTCTGCCCTCTTCCTCCTCATCTTCATCAATGTCTTCCTGAACATGACCCTGTTGCTCCGTTTGCGACTGCGACTGCGATTGCGATGGCCGCGATGACGAGACACGACTGCGGTACCGGAACAGCCCACCACGCTGCCAGACAGCGCCTAAATTCGCTTTATGCCGCAACGCCTCCTGCTTGTCTGCATCGCTGCTTCCCCGTAGAGGCTCCAGGGTTTCTGTCTCCGAATTCCATTTCCAGACGAAAATATCCGGCCCCAGACTCCTGCTTGACGCCGGTACGATGGCCCCATTGTGACTCCCGTCAAAGGTGCTGATGTCGCCGACGTAGAACCAGCCCCCGGATCTCAGAGAAAGGCTTTCTGTTGTTCCAGTATATAGAAAGTGCCAGCCATTCGGTAGGTCCCGTATGCCGTGAAAGTTGGGTGTCGATGTGAAGGTGACGAGATCAATGCCGACGAGGGTCTTTGGCGGAAGGTTGGGGAGGAGGATGGTGGGGGAGGGCGAGAGAGGAAGAGGCATGGCTGTAGACTTAGACGCAGTGCTATTCTTGTAAGTCCACTTTCAGCGAGGGCTTGGAGAGGGCAGTAAAAGCGACTGCTCCGTTCAAGCGCTTGAAAATCTACCGTCGTGAAAGTGATCCGGGATACAGATCTGATCCTTGACGTCAGTTCATGGCATTAACCGTCCTTCAATGGAATTGTCCGCGACAGCGTGAAAGAGGCGCGAGATGGCAGAGTAAGTAGGACCCGAGGACCGGAAATACTTTGGAGGGAGAATGGTTGTGCTTGATGTGTTGTTGAAAAGATTAAAATACTGGCTACGGTACAGCTCTAAAAGCTCTTATCAAATGAATCTCCGCACGAACTACTGCAACACCTCGACAGGACCCGCTTCACCGTTCAGCTTTTATTCGCGTAGACTGATCCGCAAACCAACTTTGAATTCCCTCTTTATTTTAAAGGAACATGTGCATGAGACCGTAGACTGCTAGGGTTTACATGGCAACCCACATCAACCTACACACCTTACATCACCAAGGCCGAGTATGCTCCAATTCTGGTTATATTGGCAGAGATAGCTGCTATACTGCTTAACAGACTATGAGAAACCCGAACCGAGCCAAAAACTTTTGGACATGAGAAAAATTGAAGACCAGGCGATAAGGGCCGTTCTTCGCGTTTATTCCATCCACATCCGCGGGCACAAGGCCCTGGCGGTAGCCTCCAGCCCAGACATGCAAAGAGCATGCACAACCTGGACAAGACACACCCGCACACGTCTACAGACGACGACCACGGCGACCACCCTTGCGACGAGTAGAGTCGGAAGGAGTGGGGGTAACGTCCTCGATTCTGCCAATTCTCATGCCAGAACGAGCAAGGGCACGGAGAGCGGACTGAGCACCGGGACCGGGGGTCTTGGTACCGTTACCTGTGGTATAATTAGCTCTCTTGTTCCTAACAATACCCTCACGAAATGTTTCGCTACATACCACCAGTGGCACGGATCTTGATGTGGAGAGCGTTGATGCCGAGCTCCTTGCAGCGGGCGGCAACGTCCTGAGCAGCCAACATGGCAGCGTAGGGAGAAGACTCGTCACGGTCAGCCTTGACCTTCATACCACCGGTGACACGGCAGATGGTTTCGCGACCACTGTTATTTGAAAACCGTGTTAGTTCCTTGTCTGAAACGAGACCCCATTGCGCATCGCTCTCCGAGGATATCAATTGCATGAGGCCAAAGTTTGCGAAGACCAAAAACGCACCTCAGATCGGTAACGTGGACGAAGGTATCGTTGAAAGAGGCAAAGATACGGGCAACGCCGAAAACGAGCTTGCCTGTAGACGACTGTTAGAATCCAGTATGCGCAAAAATCGCATTACCTCAACATACCATCTCCGGCCAGAGGACCGAGAGAGACGTTCTCCTTGGCGGCAGGGGTGGTCTTCTTGGGAGGCATTTTGGGTGTGCTGGTCGTGGGATGGAATATGGAGGAGAGAAAGAGAAAATCAAGATACACCGATTGAGTTGGATATAGAAAAAGTGGAGATTGTGTGTGCCCTACAAATGTGCACCGCGCTGATTGGCCAGAAGTTAATTCGCGGCGGTCAAGCGAGCTGCAGCCTGAGGCAGAAAGGCAGAAACAACAGGTAATGTGTGCTCGGTGATACGGCAGCAGTCGGGCCGGTAGGCGGTGAGCCACGAGCTTTTAAGCTAAGTGTTAAATTTTCCGCCGTTGTGTCACACTCTCATTATCAGACATCAGCAGTGCGACCTTTCTCTTTGAAAACAACAGCATAGCCTGGTGGTCTACGGAGTAGAGATATTTATTCTCTCCAGTCTTGTCTTGACTGCCATTCTGCTCATTCATTAGCTTGGTGCAGCTACAGATGATCAATATGGTCCTCACCAAGCAAAATGCCATGATTGGCATCATTGGTTTGGGAGACATGGGCAAGATGTATGCCCAGCGACTCAGTATGGCAGGGTGGAGGTAAATCATCACTTTTCCCTACTGATGATCGTCATTCGCTCGTAATAGGTAAGACATCCTCTCTTTCTTCTTTTCTTTCGTTCCTTTTACATGATGACTTGAGTGCATTTGGCTCGAGCATGACCTGGCGGTTGCACCGCTACGCCATTCTGGTCTGTGGTTGACCGTCAGGTTGTCAATGATGTAAAATCTCAGCTACCTTTATTTCTTTTGTCTGAAACCTTCATGAAGGATTCCTTCGTCCTCAAAGCTCTGATGTTGCCGTCCTCAAACTGGGTGCTAACTCTCAAGTTTTCTCAGGTTCAATCGTACTCGTACTAAGTCTGTCCAAGCGGCTGGAATTTACTAACCACTATCTGTTTATGAAGGGTAAATGCATGTGATCTTCCTCAGAATTATGAACGTCTAAAGGAGGAGTTTGCCTCTCAAGTACGTCGTTTGCTCACAGCTCATGCTGTCCATACTCATCGTATATATAGCAAAATATCACTATACTGCCGAATGGACATCTGGTTTCAAGAATTAGCGATTATATTATATACAGTGTAGAGGCTGGAGTCATCGACCGGGTAGTTGCACAGTACGGCCCATGTATGTCCTTGTTCGAGCAAAGAATACCACCTCCACCACTCTCCGTATCGCTTTTTCTGACATCTGGAAAGCAACCAAGGTCGGTGCGATCGTCGGCGGCCAGACATCCTGCAAGGCGCCTGAATTAGCTGCATTCGAGAAGCATCTTCCTCCAGATGTAGAAATCGTATCTTGCCATTCGCTCCATGGACCCCAGGTCAATCCGAAAGGACAACCTCTGGTACGACTCCTGTGTTACTGCGATTTTTTCCTGCATAATAACGAGGTTTGCTCTAGGTCTTGATTCAGCATCGTGCCTCAGACGAGAGTTTGCGATTCGTCGAAGAAGTACTCTCATCGTTCGGTTCCAAATATGTTTACCTCACAGGCGAGATGCATGACCGAATCACTGCAGACACCCAAGCTGTTACACATGCAGCCTTCTTAAGCATGGGAACGGCTTGGCAAGCGAACAATCAATTCCCCTGGGAGATGTCGCGCTGGGTTGGCGGAATCGAAAATGTCAAGATCAACATCACATTACGCATATACTCTAACAAATGGCACGTCTATGCTGGCCTCGCCATCCTCAACCCGGCTGCAAAGGAACAGATCCGCACCTATGCCCAATCCGTAACGGAGCTGTATAAACTGATGATCGGCGGACAGCGAGAGGAGCTGAAACGTCGAGTCAAGGCGGCCGGGGCGGCCGTCTTCAAGAAAGGTACCGATGCCCAGGATTTGCTCCTCAAAGATGAAGTCCTCGATCGTTTCTCCCTCTCCAACCGGCCTCGCGAGAACGCCCCGCCGAACAGCCACCTGAGTCTCCTTGCAATTGTCGACTGTTGGTCGAAATTGGGCATCGTCCCTTATGATCATATGATCTGCTCAACACCTGTGAGTGACGCTAATACTATGTATTGCTTATATCGTTTTCTCTTGAATTACTAACTGCTCTGAAGCTCTTCCGTTTGTGGTTGGGCGTCACTGAGTATCTATTCCGCAACCCTAAGCTTCTTGATGAGGCATTAGATACCGCAATTGACGACAAAACCTTTCGCTCAGACGACCTAGAGTTCACATTCGCTGCCAGGGTAAGTCCTCAATCTCGCGGGATGGTTCTATCGGCAGTGATGTCGCCGGGGGAAGGCTTCCCATACTGTCTTCATAAAGCCTGGGATACTAACGTACTACGTCCAATCATTAGGCTTGGTCCGATTGCGTTGCATTTGGTGATTTTGAATCCTATCGTGATCGCTTCGAGCGAATCCAGCAGTACTTCGCGCCCCGTTTCCCTGATGCAGTCCAGCTTGGAAACGAGATGATGAAGACGATCTTAGAGAAGACAGCGACGAAGACCCGATAAGCGCGTTTGGGAAGTTGATGAGATAACAGGATGATGTGATGAGTCACGAACGACAGAAAGAGGCAATAGATGATACATCGGGCTCGCAGCTCGCGGACACCCACTGGACTTTGTCCCTTGATACATCATAAACTTTTTCAATTACATTTGGGGAATACTCCGCGATGAACATGTAGGCCTCTGTATAGCCACTGCTTGGTGTCGAAGTTTTCCTTTGGAGCATTATCCATGAAGCAATCTTACTACTACGTTTCCACGGCCCTATACCTCCCTACTCAAGGCATATTCAGGTCTCGGTCCGATAAGCATCGTGTTTCAAGCAAATTATGAGCTAAGATGAACACTATGACAGCACTTAAATGGCGAGGGTAACATCTTGATCGTTATGCTAAGCCGTCTTGCACATTCGCATGTCATGCACATGGTGCCCTATGTGCTTATGACCCAGTTGTTTTACAGCCACCTTCATGCCTCTTAATTGTGTTGTACTCAGAGTACTTCCTCAAAAGCCAGGTAAATGTATCCCTATCAGGTAGAACGGGGCAGGGAAGAGTGTTAACAGTGGCGTATCCCTAGTCCACGTTCCTGTGTATACCAGCCTCATCCGCATACTCCTCAGCTAATAATGACATGACGCTAGCAGCACAAGCTAGGGCCGCAGCGGCCGCGTTGCAGGCAATGGCGGTTGTTTTGTACATGCGATGGAGTCTTTTGGCCCGCTTCTGGGGATGCAGCGGCAGAAGCACGGGGAGTAGCACAGGGGGTGGAGGCAGCGGCGCTGGGAACGGCAGCAGGCGCATTGTTGGGAGCTGGGGAGGCAGCCATAGCACTTGCAGCAGCAGCGGTGTTCTCCTCAGCAGCTTTGGCAGGCGTAGTGGCTCTAGTATGTCAGTATCAACTGGACTGGGTTATAGATGAATGCTTACAGCGGAGGCTACAGCGAGCGCCATGGCAGTTGTAATGGCAATTCGCACAGCTACCGCTAAGGAAGCCTTGGAGCACAACACACTGTGCCCAAGGACCCTTGTCACGCCGGCAGTGCTCGCAGGGGAAGGCACTCACGGCACCAATGCATTGCACCTGCAATGCCTCCCAATTAAAGAAACGGCTCGGATTGAAGCTCTCTACCGGGTGGTAGGAGTCCCGCCAGACTGGCTCTCTCACGGCGGTCATCTGCGCTAGGGTCTCAATGGCCTTGCTTGGCTTGCCTTCGAAGCAGGTGATATCCATGGCCATATCGGCCCAATCGCCAGTAGCACCGTCAGGGGGCGTGACAGCAGTTGTGTCGGGGCCAGTCGTAGAGGTTGTCTCACCAACAGTGATAGCAGCAGCCACGGATGCGGCTGTGTTGTTTGGTTCGGGTGCGCTCTTGCGTGTCAAGGCAGCATCTCGCTTGCGTTTGGAGGTCATGGGGCCCATCTTTGAGCCGGGGCTTTGCAAATGACGATCTGCTCGAGCTTGGGAGGCATCTTTTTATGCGTAACAACAATGATTCGAGGAGAGGTGGCAGAAGTAGGTCAAGAAAAAGAAAAAGGTTGAATAGCTGGCGGTCAAGTCTACAGTGGGAGGCATCTCATATACCCTATAGAACTTTCATAGAAATACTAACACAACATTCGATAGGAAGTGAATAGCATACTAATATTGCTTCCTATTATACTAGCTTCTTGACCATATTTCATAACTTCATTCTGTGAGTGTTTCATCTGTTTCGCAACGACCATTCTTCTGGATTTGAAGATGGCAGCGAGCGGCCAGCTTGTTTTGTATATATTCCCAAGCAGATTTGCATCAACGTCTGCAGAGCATTTATCCCAAAGGACATTCTTAGCCCGGATATGCAGGGTCTATTGAAGAATCAGTTCTGGTATCGGTCCTGGCCCGTTTGCCCCCGCGGTTTCTGTCGCGGTTGGGCTTCTTCTCCGAGTGCAGGATAAAGCATGCCTCCTTTCGGTGGTACGGTTTCTTGCAGTGGGTGCACCATGGAACTTCGATAGTGCATTTCTCACCGTCGATGCTGAGGACAGTGGGCCCCTTCCTTTCCCTTGATGATGGGATGGTGGAAAGGAAAGCAGTGCCCTGATTTCCTAGGTTTTTCTGCCGTCTCTCTTCGCCTTCAGCTTGGAAAACCAGTTCATCAAAGTCGACTGCCTGGGAGTGTCACTTTCGTCAAGTTCTGCAAGGACCCTGCCGTTGAGGTGGTTGAGCAGGAATTGGCTGTAATCCGGCCCAAGGGTTTTGCAGAACTTAGTGATGAGGATGGTCTTTGGCACCTCAATCTTGAATCGTTTCAGATCCGCATCGAAGTCGCGGATTTTGTCTGCAAGATCAAGCACTCCGTCGCAGTCCTTTAGGGTGAGATCGTCAAACTTATCCCAAGCGTTCTGGATCATCATGTTGGCGTTGAGGCTGAAGCGCTTGTTTTGTATATATTCCCTAGCAGATTTGGCATCAACGTCTGCAGAGCATCTGTCCCAAAAGGACATCCTTAGCCCGGATATGCAGGGTCTATTTAGACACTCGAATCTAAGCCGAACAAGATGCATAAATCATGAAGTAAGTCTCATAGGGAACTTGAGAAGACCGATATTTATCACTTGTTGTACCCCAATTAAAGGAATAGCGGCCTCAGGCGATAAGGTAGTCACCAAGTTAGTAAGCCAGTGGTAGCCAAGACTTGAGATCCAGCTTGTGACCATCAACAGAGAGAATAGTGCCTTCTTGGGATATTCATTTGAATCTTTGAAGCGATATTACGATGCCGTTCTGAATACCCGCGTCGAACCTCTGCCGATCTGGATAGCTCGCGGTACGGCCTTGTTTCACCCCGAGAAGAGCTGCCCCCCGTGACCGCGGCGCAATCTCCCCTCCCTTCGAACGCCCTCATTCTCCAAACAGCACCTCATTCTGATCTGAAGTCGCCGGCCTTTGTTTACGAGACACCTGTGTCATACCTACAACCTCTTGATACACGTACTTCGAGCTCGATGCGGTCCTTCATCCTTTGACTCTCGCGTGACTGGTGATACGCACTCCCCACTTGCGACTAGATGGAGATCTATGGCGTCCGGATATAATTCAACTTTCTCCGCAACGTCGATCCAGCACCGTGATCTGGGCGACGGACGGTCGTATGCCAGCCAGGAAGATGCCTCCGCAAATGGCAGCTGGGCCGAGACCGCGTCGAGGGCTGGGAGGAATGGTCGCTCACAGTCTGGAAACAGTGCAACCATCCGCCCTCGGGGAGGTTCTGGAGGCTCTCTAGCACCTTCCCTTGGGGGTCCTGGTAGTTTCAGCTCGGAGCTTAAGAGCATGACTACATCGCGCAGTGTGACACCCCGAGCAGACGGTACCTACAGGCGACGAGGAAGCAGCAACGTTGATTTGGATGAATCCTCGAGCACCGAGGAGCGCCAGGCTGTGATTCGCGACAAGATCGCCAAAGAGATGAAGATCAAGACGGGAACCGAAAATATGCTCGAGGCACTTCTGTCCAAGGACCCGAAACATACCAAGGATCAACGGTTGAGGGTGGAATCCGAGCTGAGCTCGTCCAATCGCAAGCTTGCGGAGCTGCACCATGAGCTCGAGGAGGAATTACTACGTGCGCAGGCGCCGTCAACTCCTCCGCGGAATCGCTTTTCCATGTCTCTTTTTCGAGGTAGCCCCAGGCGGTCGCCCTCCCGCAACAACGACCTCACACTTGACGATGAGCGATTGGAAGAAGCTGAGGCGGAGATGGAGTCGCCTACATACGTCCTCGCGGAAACATTACAGGCTCTGGAGATTGAAGGGATGGCGCCCGATTACTATGTCGAGCGCGCCAACAGTCTGGTCGAACTCTTTAGGCGTCACCCAACCCTAAAATACGACCTTGCATGGTCCGTCTTCGGCTTGCGCGTTCAAGTCATGCTCTTAAGTGATAGCAAAGAAGTCGTAGCGGCTGGCTACCGCTTGACTCGATACGCTATAGCTGATAGAAAATCACTTCAAATCATCCGGTCCCTGCACACAGATGAGCTGGTGATACTATCTCTAGTCAAGGAGAGCAAAGCTAGCATTGAGCGAGAACAGGCATTGAAGTTTGTCCGAGCTTTTCTCGATGTAAAAGACGGCGTCCACGAAATATCGCGAGCTGTTGTGCGAACTATCGTCTCCATTGCTGAACATCAAGAGGATCGTCTTCGAAACATATCTATTATGACCCTCGCTGAAATATTGGTCAAGGATCCAGAGCTGATCTCCTATGCTGGGGGATTTGCAACTTTGCACGAGGCTTTGGCAGAGGGAACTTTTGGCGCATCGGAAAGTCTGATTGCAAGCTTCCTGCATGTTCTCGATACGCCGCACAGCAGAAAACACCTGCAAGGAGGATGCGAACTCGAAGCCGTACTCGCACCATTTACTGACTCTCTTTCGGACTCGGTTCATAACGGACGATTGAAATCGTCCGCTAAAGCCATTTCCGCAATGCTCAAAACATGGCCGGGGTTAATAATCCTTGCAAGACATGAAGCCAAACCCCTTCACTCCCTCCTAGAATCGTTGCACTATCCAGATCCACAGGCAAGAGACCTAATCATGGAACTACTCTTTGATGCCCTCAGAATCAAACCACCTTCCTGGTCATCATCTTTTCTCGCAGGTCGCCGACTCACCACATATGGCAGAGTTGCTAACCTCAGATCTGAGTCTGACGCAAAACAAGTTCGCGCATTTTACGACAGCAATGATGATAGGTTTGATTTGACCGCGCACTTTTCGACATTGATTCTCGCGACGCTGATCGATGCCGGACTTTCAGAGGTGCGCTTCCCACGAATCTTTCTCCTTCCGTACATACTCTAACCAGGAACAGGCTCTTTCAGATCTCATCGAGGAAGAAACAGATCAGTCACTCAGGCGAAAAGCTACACTGCTTCTGACAGAGGTGTTAAAATTGGCACACCATTCCTTACCTCAACGTATCAGCGCAAATCTCCAAGTTCTTCCACATTTACTCCCAGCAGCCGTCAAATTCGATGTTGAGAACCACGAAGTTTGCAGCTCTACCATATATCAAATAGAGAGCATAAACCGAACTTTAGCTCGCTCGGTAGGCTTCTCAAATGGAGCAGGGCGTTATAACGTGGATGTGGACATCTCTGCATCACTTCTGTCAGGCGATCAAGGCAAAGATCGACTGAGTCCCGCCATGGATGAGACACAATTCCGCAATGCGATATTGGAGACAAACGTCCTGAATACTGTCAACTACATTAAGTGGAAATGGGATTTGATCCATCGTATTGTCGAAGGCCCCCTAACAAACCCGAAGAGACTAGACGAGGCTATAAAGGGCTCAAAGTTTATGAAACGACTCATTGGATTCTATCGACCTTTCAAATACAGATTTTCTATGGTTCCCAACACCAAGCCGAATCAGCGGTATATCCGGACCGGATGCGCGTTGATGCGCACTCTAGTCCAAGTCCCGGAGGGAACAAAGTACTTGGCGGAGAACAAGTTCTTAAGGCAGGTTGCTGAATGTCTCGCTCAGGTGGATCGCATGAGCGGATTGACCTCCGCCTCGCCTCTCTTTTCGCGAGAGCAGATGGCTACCACGCTGAGCGGAGGCTACTTTGCCATGTTAGGAACGCTAAGCGGCGACCCCAACGGCCTTGCCATGATGGAGAGATGGCACATGCTCAACATGTTCTACCATATAATTGAACTTCGGGATCGGGATGACCTGATACAAACTCTCTTGGGCAACCTCGACTATAGTCAAGAAAGCCATTTGAGAGTTCTGCTGTCTAAAGCTCTCACTACTGGTTCTAAAGAGATCCGCATATTCGCGACAAAGCTGCTACGGAAGTACGCAGTTGGAAATGTGCATCTTTCCGCTCAAGGGGGACTGGGTAGAGCGGACTGGGTTGTTAAGCTGTTGGTAACCCAGCTGTACGATCCTGATGTCTCCGTCTGCCAGGTTGCCGTCAAGATACTTGAGGAAGCGTGCAACCAGCGAGACTACCTCGAGTATGTTGTCAAATGTCGGCCTTCTCTGGATCACCTCGGTGAGATTGGAGCACCTTTACTTCTACGATTTTTGTCCACATCAGTCGGCTATCATTACTTGGACGGCCTCGACTACATCACGCAAGAAATGGACGACTGGTTCCTAGGCCGAAACGACGCCTATGTTGGCCTCGTAGAAGCCGCGCTTTCCAGGGCCTACGTTGACCAACCCCGCAGGGGTAGCTTTGCGCCTGAGGATTTCGTGGATTTGCAGGACGTTGGAGTCGTACCGCCGCATTTCTACAGAGAACTTGCGAGGACGAAAGAGGGTTGTCGACTTCTGGAACAATCGGGCCACTTCAATGAATTTGCTTGGACGATTCGAGATTTTCGATTGGACGAGGAAGATACCGAGGCGCTTCTCAAAGTCAAGGGTTGCCTCTGGGCTGTCGGCAACGTCGGCTCTATGGAATTGGGAGCACCGTTTCTCGAAACGGACATCGTTCAGCAGATTGTGAAGATTGCCGAAAGCGCTGAAGTCTTGACAATGCGGGGCACCGCTTTCTTTGTTCTTGGCTTGATCTCTCGCAGTCGACACGGCTTGAAAGTACTCCGGGAAGCTGGGTGGGACTCGGCTGTCGACCAGAAAGGGGAGTCAATCGGGCTGAGTTTGCCCACGGACTTCAAAAAGCTATTCTTGGTAGGTAACGCATTAACAGTCAAGACTTCCAGAGTATACTGAACAGTGATTGCAGGTCGATTTCCCTTCTCATTCTCGGCCGGCTGAAGCTAAACGCCTGTCTCATGAAAAATTCAAGGCGGCCACAAGGGATCCAGATCCTGCCAATCAGAAGATCTTGAAGCTAATAGTCGACATGGGCAATACAGTTCTGTCCAAGAGAGCAGCCACGGATCTTCATAAGTAAGCCAAGCGGATATTCAAGATCACGGTTATCTCGAAAAGAAATGAGGCTGACATATGTCAATCTGTAGCATTAAAGCGAAAGACCCGGATCGATTTCGCCAACCTCACCTATTCCGCAAGGCGCTCAGCATCCTCGAGGGTCACCACTTTCGACTACCGGCGCGACGCTTCGCCCTTGATCTGTTTGACAAGAGTGTGATGCGACGTATCGTGTTGGAAGAAGACTCTGACGCTGAATCCGAGATGTCATCGCAAGAATCTGATTAATGGATTTATCTTATGGCTGGACCACCCGTCTCGGGCCTTTGTAACTTTCCCCTCATCCGACGCAAAGTCATCATCGATACATATCTGTTTCCCCCACTCATTGAATGTGAATGACGACGATGGTTATGAACCACGCTATTGCATTCCTGATTTCAAGGTTAGGCATTTTATGCGAGATGCCACGTTTTCTTCCCGAGTACCCCCTTCTGTCTTGGTATGGCGTTCAGGCATGTCTAGTTATGAGCAACGAAAGATATCACCATGTTATGTTCTCTTATACTCTCGTGGCCCTGCGCCCGCTTTCAGATCTGCTTGAAATCAGTGTCCAGAATGACTGAGGAAATGGAGCTCAATAGGCAGAGACTTGATCAACAGTCAATGGCTCACGGGTACTCTTGGCTTCAAGTTCGTCATTGGCTCATGAAGTGTCTCACAAGCAATTCTGTACATACAAATACATGCAGCATATCCAGCATGAAGAGCAGACGTGAATGAGCTACAACTGATATTTTTGTGATCGTGCTTTGAAAGTCTATCAGTCCAGAACGATGTAGCTTAGCCTTCGATCTCAGATTGGTTGGAACCAAGAGTGAGAGTGGAGTGACTTAGATCTCCGATGGCCGAGGTCTTATGCCTCCGCAGCTTAGCACCCCAGCATTGACCATCGATCGCTCCGTGACGTCTACTCCAGCAATCTATACTCAAGGTACTGAAATATTCAAAACTACTTGCAGCGTAAATATTCTCGCACTCACTCATTCTGACCATCAACCGGCCCAGCACCCATGGAAAATGACCGAGTGACCTCTTCTCCACACTCTTCACACGATGGAGATACCACTTCCGTCAGCGCCGCACCCACGATCCCCGACAGCTTCACGACCTCTCAGCCCATCCTAGCGCATTCTCTCATACGGTTGATTCAATGCTCGCACTGTTTGCGGCCCCTCCGATCGCCGCTCAGGCTGCCATGTGGGAATACATTCTGCCGATCTTGCCTTCCCCCGCTTTATGAGCGGAGGGGAATTACGTATCCGGCGGACGAGGGACGGAAGCGAGGCTTCAGGTGCTACTGGGGAGGGAAGCATAACTGTCATGGGGAGCATTGTGTGGGCGACTGTGGGGTCGATGTCTTGCTGAGCAGGCTCGTGGATATCTTTGACGAGGTTCTCGCGCAGACTGCGGCGGCCTCGGATTCGAGCAATGAGGGGGAGGGCGGGCTTCGGATGACCTGGAAGGGCTTTAAGGATCAGGAGTTAACGTTGAACTGTGCGAACGTCGGTCCCGATGTATTGAGGGGAGTGTACAACTTGGTGAAGGAGGGACGCTTCGATTACGATGCGACGGAGATTATATACGAGAGCGCTTTCGGAAACTGCTCTGGAGAGGTTGATCAGTCAAGCGGACTATTTGAGCGATTAAAAGATTCCATCCGGAATGAGCTGGACTGTCAAGTCTGTTACTCGCTAATCACAGACCCGTTGACCACACCCTGTGGCCACTCATTCTGTCGCGGCTGTGTTGCAACGGTCTTAGATCATAGTGATCTCTGTCCTATCTGCCGGCGCAAATTGAACATGTCTTCGACCATAAACTCTGGGCCTGTCAATAAGAGGATATCCGACATTACACAGCTCTTTTTCTCGGACCAGGTCACTTCACAGAAGCAGAGTCTCGCTGAGGAGCAGTCCGGTTCAGATACTGGAACCATTCTACCCTTGTTCGTCGATTCTCTATCATTTCCAACTATGCCGACTTTCTTGCGTATCTTTGAGCCTCGTTACTGCCTCATGATAAGAAGAGTCATGGAGAGTAGAGATCGCAAGTTTGGAATGGTCATGTATAACCGCTTAGGACGGCCGCAAGGACAACTAGGAGCAACCCAATTCATGCAATACGGCACAGTCCTTAGGGTTGAGCGCTTTGAACCCCTCCCTGGTGGTAGAAGCTTGATTTTTGCCAATGGGGTATCCCGCTTCAAGGTCATCAAATCTGACATAGTGGATGGCTACCACGTTGGCCAAATACAGCGTGTCGACGATATTCCTATCGCAGAGGAGGAGAATTTGGAGTCCTTGGAGACGTCGACCGTCTCCAGTGGTTCGACAGAAGCCCGGTCATCCCAGCAGCACCTTGACTCCATGTCAACGCAAGAACTGTTTCAGTTGAGCCTTGACTTTGTACGAAAGCGGCGGGGCGAAGGAGCCAGATGGCTGCACCCACGCGTCCTGATGGCCTACGGAGCTATACCTTCGGATCCAGCGCAGTTCCCCTGGTGGCTTGCCTGTGTTTTCCCAGTATCTGAAGAGGAAAAGTACGCGCTTCTGTCAGCAACAAGTGTTAGGGAGCGGCTGAAGATCACCGCACAGTGGGCTAGAAGGGCAGAGGCCCGGGAGTGGTATGTTCCTGTTCCCTTACCAGCTCTCAATGAATCCTCGAGAAGACTCTATACTCACATTGACACCTTTTTTCAGGTCGACTCCGCAATCGTTCGCCTCTGTCTTATGACTAGCCGTCCCAATTCTCGTCTTCTGTCTCATTCCCTTGGCCCTAGGTCCGATAGCGTCGTCCACGTCAGTGCGTTCTGGAAGTGTTTTCACCTCTTTCACGCCTTTTTCCTTTTCGGTTTCGGTGTCATTCGGTTCCTCCGGCCCTGTCACGTACGAAAGCAATCAAAGGCGGATTGCACCTCGAGATGGTGAATCATATGTTTCACAAACGCTCGTTATCGGGATTTTCCTCTCTGTCTTTCTCTTTCAGGTCGCCGCCAATTTCGGTCAGATAATGAGAATCAGACGACGAGAAGCAGCAGAAACTAGGCCAAACATAGAGCAACAACCCGAACCACCAAGAGCTCCCCAAAGGCCCCAGGACGATGGTGAGGGAGAGGCTCGGGCACAGACAATCGATACTGGGTAGAGCTTCTGATAAAAATCGCCTCGCCTGGACGTTCATACAGGAGGAAGCTTTCTCGTTTACAACACATGCCACATTCTTCAACCGCTAATATCTTCACACTTCGACGATGATGTGATGCTAAGCGCAAAGCAACTCTGGGCTCGGCCTCACATCCAATCTTCTTTGACCGGTAATGGACCTGTCTGACGATCATCAACACATCGTGCACTCTGAGCGTAGCGGTCAGCTAGTGCGAAATGAGACGTTGTCCTGACATGCGGCCGTTGAAACACTCGTTCCGTCTGTTTCTTATCTCTCCAATGCTTTTTCATCAGCAGTTCGTGCAGCAATAGCAGAACGCTCATCATGCCAGCGGAATCCTGCGACCGCCGAATATGCTCATGCTCACTCCCCGTATTCGAATGATGCACACTTTGGAAAGACTGTTATCTTTATACGCCAACTGCGAACATCGCTCAATCTCTGGATCGCTGCGCGAATATGTTCACTTCCTCTGCTTTTGGGTCTAGGTCGCAGGAATCAAGTCAGCTATTGTGTCAATTTCTTGACGGTGGTCGTACAAAATACCGCAGATGAGCAATAAAGCATCCGAGGCCATGAGCTTTGTGGCTTGTTATAGTTGGATATGCAAGTGTAGCAAGCAAGCGCCTTGCGTCCGCTCACCGGTTGTGCATTGCCGCCAATGGGAAGAGTTGACAGATCCTGGGATGGTGGAGCTTGCTTTTCATTGATGCAAAGGCCTGCGAACCACCGTTAACTTAACCTTGTCCTGGGATACCAGTTGGTCTGACTTGTCCAGCGCCACTAGACAGGGTGAGTCCGGGAAAAGTGAATGTTGGGTCACACAGCGCATTTTCAACGTTTGAAAAGAGAGAGACCAACATAGCAGATTGATAAGTAGATCTTGCCACCTCCGAGTAAATCAATCAGCTCCGTATAGTACGTATATAGTCGTGATGATAAGTCTCGTAGGTTAGTAGCAATGGCCATCGAGGGACTCACCGCAGATTGCTGTTTCAGCAAAACAATCGCGGAAGTAAGTATAGCAATAGACTCAAGCTGTTCAAGCTGCCTGAGATAAAAGAGTGTGGAGAGAATATAAAGAAAATTGAATTATATTTCGAAAACGAATGAGCAACTGCCTTGGTCATCTGGTCGATCGCTCCTGCAAAACCAACGTGGGGTTATTGAATGATTGCGATATGCTTTCCCTAGAGACAAGGAGATTATCTCGTCTTTGCTTTTTATGCAGCTTGTCTCTGCCAAAACTCTTTTCTACCTTACTTTATCGTCTGATTTCTCTTAAAGCATCTACTTATTAGATGTCCTTTCTTGTTGACTGGTTCGCTTCTTCCGTCCTTCTCTTTACTTCGTCATCAACTAACTCTGGTACTAGATACAATGTCTTCGATCACCTCATATGGAAGCCTGCACGGCGCAGATTATGTGACTATTTTCAAATCAGAATACCAACAACTGGTAAGTCATCGTCAAATCGCTATTCCAGCACCTTTTGCTAATGAATCTAGCTGCAAGCATCGAATCATCTCAGTAGGTCACCACATCCTACGCTGATTGACGAATCATAAGCCATATTGCAAGCCATATACTCATCCAAGCACCATGCAGAGAAGCTGAAAGACTCTCTTTTGGGCGGGGGTCTGTCTCAAGATACTCTTGATGTAGGCATACAAAGTCATCACACCATGTACTTGCTGACCAGTCTCCTCTTCAGATCTTGGTTTACGGAGCAGACCTTCCGTCTCAGTCCTCCGAAGTTGCTGGTGAGCTCCATGAACAGAAGAATTTCGATGAACTGGAGTATCGTCCTGTTACTCAATTGAAGAGCTCGAATGATCATGGAAATGCTGATCATGAAGTCGGCGAGATCTACGAGGAAGACACTGAAGATGATGGCATCGTTTCTCCAAACAGTGACGAAAAGGATGACTATGACGAGTCGAGAAGCGCAGATTCTGTTTCGTCCCCGCAACGCACAGTCTTCATTCGCGGCTTATCGGACCGGGTCACTCATCAAGACGTCGTTGATGCAGTGAGAGGCGGTGCTCTGCTACATCTCTACGTCCGGGCTCGGGACCATGCCGCTTACGTCTCGTTTGTTGAACCAGCTGCCGCTGCCGAATTCCTTCAGCACGCGAAGACTCATGGCTGTTATATTGCCGGGAAGCGCGTGAGAAAGCCCATCGGAACCGCTGCACATGTACCAGTAACTGACTCCTCCTATAGGTCGAGGTCTCATGGAATGACCGGCAATTCTACCTTCCCCCATACGTCGGATCGAAAATTAAGAATGGCGCAACTCGGAATCTACTGATCTACAACGTTAATGCAAATATCACTGAATCACTTATCCGGAGGGACCTTGAGCATATTCATAACCTGATTGTGATCGCTGTGAAATTCAAGCAAAACAATGCATACATCTCCACGAACTCCGTTCACAATACGCTATTTGCTCGGTCCTGCATGATGTCTCGAGGCACTTACAAGGGTATGCGCATTGGATTTTACCCCGATGAATGCGCAGGGCTACCGTCCAAGCTTTCCTCTGGCCCAAAAAGAGAAGTGCAACCAACTTCAACAAAGAGGTCATTGTCAGCTTCAAATCGGTTTCAACTTCTTTCCCTTGATGGCTCCGGAGACGATGATGTTGAGAACCACGAGTTTCTACCTGGCGAATTGGGCAGCCAATGTTTGAACGGTGGCATTAACCTGGTGGAGAGTAGAGTCTCAGCCTAACCCCTGTGACTGATCTGCATAGTTGCTTCGAAGAAGGATGCATGCTCCAATAGCCAAGGTGGGTTCATCTCTCCTTGCGTTTTCCCTCAACGACGCTGCCTTGCATGAGATGATATCGAATATTACAAAGTCCAAAATGTCTTGACTGAGGGAAGTTAGTACGGCAGGTGAAGCTTCTTCAAATTGGTCTCGTGCGAATATATTGAATCCGGGTGTGGAACTATCCGTGACTGTGCAAGACGAGCAGCACTGTTCGAGGAAGGCACTTTCTGGTAGGGAGATGCCATACGTTGCTAAACGCTAAGCTTCTACTGGACATGACGTTTGTCGCGTCCTCCGATGCTTCTCTACCTATGTATGCGGTGAAGGGTCACGACTCGGCATATACTGCGAGGCAACTTAAGTGCGATAATCTCTAGCAAATTGTAGGATTATGTCATCATCGATCATAGGCAGAATGGTATTTGAATTCCACATCCTGTAACAGTAGAAAGTCATCAAGAACATCTGCACCTTTCTTGAGTCAATCAGGGTCACAGTATATCCGAAAATTGTATTCTTTTTCGAGGTCCAGACCCATACAAGATAAAAAGATGACCCAAACAGACAACGCAGGATAACTTCCGCAACGCTCATCTCTGTTTGAGGACAGATGGATGACAAACAAGAAAAATGGGTAATATTTCAGATTCCTGGCCTATACTAAATCCATCCGAGACAGAGCCAGTAACCCATTCCACTGCCACAACCAAATTCGAACCTTCTTCGATTGCCCAGTGGGATTGCACCATGATCTCCCCCCCAGTACACCGTGAGAGAAACACAACACCATTCTGCGTTTTTTCGTGGCTTTTTGTTTGGCGAAGTCGTTTAACGGTAGGATTTCTGGTACCTGGCACGGGCACCGCGACCACCGAACTTCTTGGGCTCCGTACGACGGTTGTCGGCGACGAGCAGTGTGCGGTCGTACTGAACGAAGGCCTGCTTCAGCTGGTTCTTGGAGTGCTCATCGACGTACTTCTGGTAGTAGGCGACGATGGACTTGGCGATGGCCTGGCGGATGGCGTAGATCTGGGAGGTGTGACCACCACCGGAGACACGGACACGGATGTCGACACCGGCAAACTTGTCGGCGCCGACGATCAGGAGAGGCTCGTAGACCTATTTGCATTGTCGTCAGATTTTGTTTCCCTTTCTTTCCTTTGCCCTTCGCAACAATGCGATGCAGCGCTTTCGGATGGGTTTGTTGTCGTACCTTGAAGCGGAGAATCTCAGGCTGGACCAGACCGAGGGGCTGGCCGTTGACCTTGATGAGACCCTTGCCTTGCTGTTGATAACACAATTCTCAGCATTTGTTCTGTTGGTTCCGTTTCCATGCGAATGTAAAAGCGAATCCCGGTTGTCCTCCGAATAAACCCTTCTCTTTCACATTCCAGACATCCATCTCAAATCACGCAGTTTGCCAATTGGGCGACATCATAGGGAAATGGGGAAAAAACTCCTCATACCTTGCAGTGGGCGACAGCGGTAGCTATACAGATAATTCCCAGTCAGTGATCACGTTCTCTTCACCTCCGCATTCTGTCCCCTTTGCAAGGCAATAAAACTCACCCGTCTTCTTCTTGCCGAAGCATTGCACACTCGGGACGGAAGCCATGATGTGTAGAATGGCCCTTGTCGGTGTCGAGAAGGAGTGTGCCGGAGGGGTGGGTTCGAAGGGTGGAAAGGTGTCGTCGTCGCAGGGCTATTATTTCTCGCGGCTTTCGATTCGAGATGGGCAGAATCCGTGCGGACAAACTCGCTTAGTGCGCCGCGCTAGTGCCGTTCTAGGGCTTGTCGGGGGGCTGCGGTCACGTGAGGCTAGAGCCTGCGGGAGTCGGCGATGGAGTTTGGTGTTTGGCGTAGAGCGGACTCTGCGGAGGTTTGCCGGAAGTTTGGACTTTGGAACTTGGGCTCAGCTACGAGTCTTGTGCCAATTCAGGGGACTTGTTATATTCACTCTGGGTTGTCAATCAATTGTCGTGATTCGGCTTCCCGTCTATCCTCGTTGAGGAAGCAGTTCAAGATGTCGCAAACCATTGGAAAGGTGCGGTAGCCCGCTCTATTGCAGCCCCATTCTTACCATCACGGCTATGGTCTAACTTCTACATATAGACACGTCTAGCTTACTCTCGCACATGGCACTATGTCGACGTCGGCTCTGACCCGCGCTCCCTCGGCCGCCTGGCTTCCTCCATCGCCCTGTTCCTCATGGGCAAGCACAAGCCCATCTACGACCCTTCGACAGACTGCGGAGACTATGTCGTCGCGGTAGGCTGCAGCGATCTGCGGACGACGGGGAAGAAGCGCTTCCAGAAGAAGTACTACACGCACAACACGCGGCCCGGTAGCCTGCGCAGCATGACCATGGACCAGATGTTCGAGAAATGGGGCGGGGGTGAGGTTCTCCGCAGGGCTGTTCGGGGGATGTTGCCCAAGAACCGGCTTCGGGATAAGAGGCTGGCTCGGTTGAAGAGTGAGTTTGGATCTTTGCTGTTGGATTGTACTGGGAGAAGGAGTCTTGCTGACTTGAACAGCCTTCGAGGGTCTGGCTCATCCTTACAAGGAGAATATCGTAAAGTTCGGCAACAAGTCGGTTATTGGCAATTTGCCAGAGGTGCAGCAGGCCTTCAAGAAAGCTGAGGCTGAGGCTGAGGCCAAGCAGTCTGCGTGAACGGTGCTTGGTCAAGGGGACGAAATCGAACAAAAGCGAAGCGGCGCCATCTGCTTCTGTAACTCTATATTTTCTGTGCTATTTTAGGACCGATTTACTAGCGCATGGGTGGGAGTTTTGTGACTTATTGTTTTTTCCATTCTCAGGATTTCTTCTATTCGATCATTCTCAACAGTTTCCTCCTTTTGCAGCGGGATTCAGTCGTCGACATGTCGGTGCTTCTGTACTATACGCAACTGAAAGATGGATGATTGCTAGATGAAATACCCTATTCCCAGAGACTATGTACAGTTATGCCTTGGCTAACTCCCGTGACAAATCATGAAATGCAATCCTTTGACTGCGACGCTCTCACAACTTAGATTTGGATGAGCGGCCCACGGTGCACTTGATCAATCCGTTGGGGCTTGTCTGAGGCGCGTACACCTCCGCATCCTTGCCGAGATTCTTGAGGCCCTTGTGCCAGCTGAGGTCTGCAAAAATACAAAGTTAGCATGAATCAAGTAAGAGGAAGCATTGAGCATCTCAGTACTCACCAACTTCAAAGTAGTGTTTGTTAGGCAGAGAGTACTCGACAGTCTCGATGAAAGGCTCGGCCGCCAGGATCTGCTCGGACATCTTGTACATGGTAGCCTGCACACTGGCACTGTTATCATGGGCAAAAGTCTTGAGCGTGATCTCCCGGGCCGCGGACCAGGCGGCATCGAACTTGGGAATGTTGGCGCGGACCTCGCCGAGGTCGCTGAAGCGCTTCCACTGCCAGGAGGCATTGACATCGGTGCTCAGGATACGATCCCAGGTTTCCTTGAGGGTGGTGTACTCGTCGCGCAGGAACCCGTGGAACTGCGAGCCAGTGCTCTTGAGCACGGTGAGGCCGGAGATGGAGGACTTGATGTCGATGCCGGCGCCCTCGGTCACGTCCACCTGGACGTTGCGGGTTTCCTCGCTGTCGCGGATGAAGGAGTGAGGGTGGGGCTTGCCGTCAATGTTCATGCGTGTCCAGCGGTGGGTGATGATGTGGGCGTGCGCGGCGTGGATGTGCTTGTATTTCTTGATGAAGTGGGTGCCCAGGATGGAGCCGAAGAGCTCGGGGGGAGTGACGGGGTGCTGCTTGGCGAGGATGTAGATGGTATTCTTAATCGAGTCGGTAGCAACAACTACGCTATTGTCGGCCTTGGTGTAGCTGTCGTAGAACGCTGATTAGTACCTTTGTCTGACTCTGTTCTGACCCCAACTCACGCAGTGTCAATCTCTCCCTCCAACAGCACACAGACGGTCATCTCCACCACCGTCTGCACACCGGTCTTCTCGTCCCGGTGGACCTTGTAGACACGGACATTGTCCTTTCCGTAGCGAGCAGCAGTAACAGGGGCCGACATTTTGATCTGTTGATGAGCTGAATGGCCGCAGCTGTCCAAAAGAACTATAGTTGGAGAGTTGGAGAATAGCCCTGCGGGGAAGCTCAAGGACGATAAGGAAATCGGGGGTAATGGTCAAGTCAAAGCTCACGGTCTGACAATCAGGGAAAGAGAGGAAGGAAAGCTTGATCTTTCAATACAAGCAGGCGAGACAGAGCTTTTTAAATCCAATTAACAAAGGAACAATCGCGAAAAAGCCATCGCATGATGGTTGCTGGCGATCCATATCGGCCACCTCCGAAAGCCGCGCAATTGGACGGCTGCGGCCATCCTCCTACTGTCCTCCGCCGTTTATCTTATCGCGGTGTTTGGCGGCTGGCAATAAAGGCCGACGACTCCTCTGCAGTCCATCGCATGATGTATGTGATTAGTAGACGAAAACCATTGAATGATGATGGTAATGAGAATGCTCTTTAAAAAGGGATCGTGTTGTACCTGCGGCGACCTGTCCGGAGAGAGTCAACATGCCAGCCTCTGGACAAAGGCTTGGCCGAGGAATACTTCTTGCCGCTGGACAACGTTGGTTCCGCGATGTTGGTATATTGCTCGTACGCTCTTAGGCTTCAGATCTGGAGTATGAGAGCCCTACTTCGCTTTTTCGGGAGTCTGTCTGGACTGTGGAGTGGCCTCATAGAATGACAGTGAGGAATGAGGAATGCAGGGTAAAGCCACCCAACATACCAGCATGTTGACTGTCGAGATATCATGATTGTCGGCTATCATTACCGGAAATCCTTCCAGAATCCAGATTATCTGAGAACTGCGTGTTAGCTTGTGCGCAAGAACAACGTTGCATTGATATAGGTCAATGACAGTTTGAAGCAATTATCGAGCGCAGCCTCATCACTCTCATTGGCTGCTCATCCATTGCTCCACTGCTCTTTTTCTCTGTCTGTCATCGTCTTAATAAGTTGCTTGAAAGAATCAGCGAGAGCAGACTGTGGTCAGCTTCCAGATATCATATCATTGGACTGGTTGGATTGAAGATGAGCTAGGATTGCTGCTGCAAGCTGTAAGTGGATGCAGCTAGTTCAACTGCACCAGCTGAAGATTGCAAAAGCAAAGCAACAACACACACTTGTTCAACTGCTACTCTTGAACAGAACTCAAGCCGACGATGTTCTGTTCAAGCAGCAAAGGGCATAAACGCCCTCCCTGGTTTCTACAAATACGGTCGTCCACGGCGTTCATTATCGCCACCGTATGGACATCGTCATTTACAGTGAGTGGACAGCTAAGCTAGCATTGTTACTCGTCCGGTGGTTGACTATCTCTTCAGGATTATTTCTTATATGCAATGGTGAGCAGTTATGGAGCATACTGTCCTCGCAATTGCTGATATCAGACATGGTAGATTGTTCCAGTGATGCCAACTGCGCTTGTCGACAGAGCAGGAGTTCCATACGATGAACGTACGTGTCGTAAATGCTGCTGCTTCAAACGACGCTGCTAACATGTTGCGTGACCAGGCGAATACTGGGTCAGCATACTCTTGATGTGTGAGGCAGCCGTCGCGTTCATCTGCTGCCCTATCTTCGGGTACCTCATCGACATCGCGCCCACCCGCCAGTTCCCCTACTTGTTTGGGCTCATCCTGCTCGGCGCCTCGATGGGGATGCTGGCGGTCGCACATACTGTGTGGCTGTTCATAGTCGCGCGGTTGCTCCAGGGCGGTGCGACGGCCATGGTGGCCGTCGCGGGCCTGGCGCTCATGACCGACTCGGTCTCGTTCGATAATCTAGGCCAGACGATCGGGTATCTGGGTTCCTCGATCGCGCTGGGCTTCCTCCTTGGTCCGCTGCTTGGCGGACTGGTTTACAATGCTGCCGGGTACAATGCGGTGTTTGCCATGGCATTTGCCTTTATCGGCGTCGACTTGGTGATGAGAGTCGCCGTAATCGAGAAGAAGGTCACTCGCGCGTGGTTATCGCATTCCCCCGAGGAGAACCAACCCGAGGAAAGCCCTCAGCACTCAGCAGAGATCTCGGAGACTCCCAAGGGATGGAGGAACATTGCTGTTTTGCGCATAGCCAGACAGCCACGGGTAATGATCTCCTCGTTCGCCCTGCTCGTCCAGGGCATCTTATACTCCGCCTTCGACTCGGTACGCTCCCTCTGCCCCGCTCACAGAAAAACATACTCACGCTCAAACCACAGACAATCCCCGTCTTCGTCGAAGACAAATTCGACTGGAGCCCCTTTGGCGCAGGGATGGCCTTCCTCCCGTCAGCCATAACAGCGCTCTTCGAACCATATTTCGGTAAGCCAGCTAGCCCGCCAACCCTCAGCACACTCTAATCATCAGTCACAACCACAGGCTCCATCTCAGACCGCTACGGCGCTCGCCTCGTAACCTTCACAGGCTTCCTCCTCCTCGCCTTACCCCTCACCAGCCTCCGCTTCGTCGAATCGAACACAACCCCGCACATCATCCTCCTCCTATCCCTCCTCACCCTCATCGGCCTCCTAATCAACGCCTGCGTGCCAGCCCTTTACGTCGAGACGCAGCAGGTCCTCGAGGAAATGGAGCGCGCGCGGCCGGGGATCTTCGGCAAGCGAGGCGCCGTGGCGCAGGCGTTCGGCATCCAGACTATGGCTTCGTTTTTGGGGCTGTTCCTGGGTCCGCTTTGGGGTGGGTTTGTGGAGTATCGCTTTGGGTGGAAGACGATGGCGTGGACGCTTGGGTTGTTGGCTGGGGTGACGGCTGTGCCGATGCTTTGGTTGAGTGATGGGGCGCCGGGCGAGGTGGTTGAGGGGACGGAGGGGGAGAGGGAGAGGTTGTTGGCGGGGGAGGAGGGTGATAGGGATCCTGGAGTCTGAACAGTTCCTACACTGTATTTTTCATCGGTATGACCGTACTAGGCGTAGGATTATGCGGACATCGACCTTGCCATTGTCATGATCAATATTCACTGTTCCATATACATACAGCACATTATGACTTCATGTACAGACTGGATCGTTAGATATATGAGACAGTCAAGGACAATGAGCAGAGTAATGGTAGACAACAAAGGAAATAATAGTGAAGACAGGTGAGGACGCGACCAAGCTTGTCATATTCCTTCACAAGCCCTATTCCCAGCCTCCTGTCGTAAGATGTAAACGCCTTGACACCCGACCCAATGCCAATCACTTAACGCCAATCCAGAATAGAATTTTCGCAGTCATAAGGATCATCAAGGTGGATAAATTTTTCCAATGAATCGCAGCAAGCGCAGATCAAAGGCTCAACTGATCAATGCTCCCGACTCGTCCACTGCCTCCCAATCGTCCACCACCTTTGGTCACCATCCCTAGCCGGTAGAAGCGCTCCTCTCCTCCCGCCGTGCGACCGCCGATATACCACTTCTCCGGGCCAAGGGCATCCCGGAAGCCTCCCGATCCACTGGAACTGTCACTCCCTCGCCGTTGGCGGTCATGGCCGTCAGCGATGGGTATGGGATTTGACGAGGCAGGCGTAGGCGGGGAAGACGGAGCTAGGGGGGTCGAGATTGAAGATGCAGGGGATTCTGTACTCGCGGGAGTCTGATTCAGCGATGGTCGTGGGTGGGAATGAGGCCTAGCGTGTGAAGATGCGGCAGCCGCGGAGGAGTGGTGATGATAGTGGTGGTTTGATGCCGCTTGTACGGCTGCAGTGGTAGAGGAGGATGCTTGGTCTGCTGAAGAGGTCGCATTCGCTTTGGTGGCTATTGCTCGGGCCCCTTGAGCGATCTGCGATGGTCCGGACGGACTGCCGGCCGTCGAGGCCTTGTAGGTCGATTGTGCTCGAAACGCTGCCAGGAAGTTGGCCAGAAATGGTCTGTTGGTTGACATGTTGGACATGTTAGACGAGCCTCTGTTCGGCTGTGGAAGGTAACAGTCTGTCAAGTAGCGCTCGAATGGGAACGACCCTAACTAGGAACGTATCCTGGTCCAATCTGTATCGTCGGGTATAAAAGGCCAGAAAGCATAGAATCACGTATACTATTCGAATGAAGCGATGGGGTGATGTAGACTAGGAGTGGCGGTAATTTGTCGGCTTCCCAGTTTTAGCAGCCGCAAGGGGAGGAAGACGGAGAGATAACAGATCTGTCAGAGAAAGCGTCTGGGTCGACTCCTTAGTCTTCAGCCTGTGCGGGGCGACTAGACGAACGAATCATCCGAAGGGTTTGTGGTACTTTGCTGTACAGAGAAGACAGAGAAGGGCGTTTGGTTTGAGACGAAGGATTGCCAAGTTCCTCCGAAGTGACCCGTTCTGGTCGTTGCCGCCGGACAAGCCAATCAGCCGTTGCGGATATCGTCCGGAGGAAAAGAGACTCGGCGGTGACGTCTTCACTTGCTTTAGGTACTGTTGAGAGTTCATTAGTATGAGCAACACGCTGAGAAAGAAAGACAAGTTCGAAAATAGGATAGATTGGGAATACTAACATGATTACAAGAGAGGCAAGAGCTGAAGAACGGATCGATCAGACTGAATGGCTCACTTGAGCGGCTTCACAAAGAAGTCATGATCCTGAAGTTCGGAGTAGATAGGGAGTGCGGATACTTGGGGAACCTAATACGTACAGTGGGGGAGGGGAACTGTGGGGTTGGCTTCTCTTTAACCCAGAGGCACTCAATATATCACGAGGAGAGACTGTTGAAAATATCGATCAGAATATCTCAGTTTAGACAGCGTGTTTCTAATCTTCCCTGCATCCGATCTATCATCCGATAGATGAGGGGAATTCTAAACCAACGGCAGCTGCAGCTGGAGGTAGGGAAATATCGGAAACACAGAAGCAACATCTCCCGCACCGGACAGAAGGCAAGTCCAACAGTGTTGTACATGTGCTTCGCCCTCCCCGAATGATGTCCATTCCTCGCTACGAGCTGGACATATCGTTTACATAGTAAATCTACGTCAGATAGAAAACATTGTAGTAACAAATATTTTCCCATTTGCCCGTCTTTGGCAGGTTAATCGAACATCGACTGTCTATAATCTATTTCTTTTTTTCAAATACTTCCTCTTTTCCCCCTCCTGGTTCCGTCTTCCTCCTTTTTTGTGTTCCCATCGCTCGTCTGTCCCATGCTGCCTTCGTCAAAAAGCAACATGCACAGGCGTTGTTTGCCTGCTAGTATCCGACTCGGTTGAATCGGTACACCACCCCCGTGGTCGAATCAAACCGATCGGAAGACGGAAAGACGAACATGGCTCGAACACAGAGGAATGCACACCCTAGCGCATAGCACTTATTGAACCATCTCATATGGCTGACCAGGGATTTCAGCGTTCGTAGACAAGAGACGTGCGCGCCCCGTCGTCTGGAACGCAACCCAGCCACCGATCGTATGAAAAATCCGACCCATGAGAGACATATGACTCTCTTTTTTGGCACAATGAGAAGATGCCAAACAGAACAAAGGAGGGGGAAAGGGAAACAACATAATCAGAATGAAACCATAAAAACACACGCAATGTAATAACAAACAAAACAGAAAGATTAAAAAACACCACAAATGTCTCTTGGCCCAAATCAAGCTCATATGTCCGAGCAGAGCGTACAGAATCTACTTACATGGCCGACAGGGAAATGAAATGCGGATCTCAACGGCCGTAAAGTGATGCAATCGGAACCCCACAACCTTCTCCGCGCGCGTTCGGCGTTTGAAAAGTACAAGGAGGTCATGCGAATCGAGACCCGAAGGCGACGGCAACCTTCCCCTGAGGAATCCTTTGGTCGCGTCGATGAGATGAGGGAAGTGAACAACAACACAAATACAATAACACATGCCCAAGTCTATTTGTGGACGCCGGATAAACCACACACCGACCACCTGCCACTCGTAATGGAGTCGGAGAAAATCAAACCCGATTCAGAACCGCCGCAATACTGCGCTCGCCGTAGAAAAATGCTGACCGGAAGAAACCTTTCGTTTTTGGAGGAGAAAAATGAAATGACCGTTTGTTGTAGGAGCCGCGAAAATACACCTCGTATGAGTTTCCAGACGGTAGATCAGGCCCAAAGCGAAGCCCGCAGCAGAGTCAATAACAAAGTGAAACCTTGCCTTTTCCCGCTCCATATAGAAGCTGAAGTAGGTATTCACCTTGAAGAAACCATATCCACAGGCTACACTTCTAGCTGGGTCGCAACCATCCCGTTCAGCCATACACTATTGTCGAGCAGCTTGCACGGTACCTGATGAATCAAAATTAGAAAGTTATTCTCAAGATACCGCCACATGTTTTCACGTTTTACTTACCATCGCCACTGAGAGTAGTCGAAGCCAAGTATAAGCCGTTCATTCCACCTTCTTGAGGGCCAGCCGTCGTAGTGGTAGGGTAGAACTTTCGTTCATTTTCAACCTGAGCTTGAATCGGCTCCTGTCCGGATGCCATGGACTGGGGGAACACCTGATTCATATAGCCGTCGGAGGCTCCGGGCTGGAACATGGAGGTCCAGTCCAATCCACCAGCGTGATTCTGGTTCATGGGATGCTTCGGATCAACGCCAGGGGGTTTCACCTGCTCAAGGGAAGGGCGGTCAACATTCAGCTGCTGGTTAGGTGCTTCTGTGCCAGGCTGCACAAGGTACGGGTTCTGCTTGGGAGTAGCCATCCAGGATGCTCTCTGATGAGCCTGTCCATGAGCGTAGGCGTCGTCTGGCTGACCACGGCTCAACCCATTGACAGACTGCATCGTAAAGCCTAGAGGCTGCTGGTCCGTGAAACTTGGTCGGGCTGCAGCCAGACCGTTCCCGTTCACGGCCCCCTCGCTGAAAGTCGCACCCCCGATGCCATTGGAAGGCGGGACGGTATTACTGACTTCCTCCTGCAAACTCTTTGCAGTATTTGCTGCAGCTTGAGCCTGAGACCTTTTCAAATGTGCCTGAGGATGCGACAAGTGGGTCGCCCCCGTGGGGTTACCGCGTCTGATCGAGCACTTCTGGAAATGACGCTTCAGGATATCACTGCGCGAGAACGTATCCTTGCAGAGAACACACATGTATGGGCGATCACCAGTGTCTAGAAGGGGGCAAATTCTGATTAGTCGATGCCTGATAATGATAAACCAGATACAAATACTCACGTCTTAGCAGATGGCGCTTCAAGTGTTTAGCGTGAAGGTATGTCTTGTTGCAGTGAGGGCAAGGAAACTTTCCGTCCGCGTCCTTGGCCGGGATCGTCGTATTTTTGGCGCTACCATTGACACCATTGGTGACAGGAGTCGCGCGACCAGGAACACTCGGAAGAATACCACGTCGACCTTGAGATCCAACCACTTGAGTGCGTGGAGGCTCCTTTGCAGCATAAGGTCCGTTGCCGTTTGCAGCTGCCACCGGATCGGAATTCATCCAAGGCGAAGTCTTGCCGTCGGGATAGCTGAAAGCGCCGGAAGGCAAACCATTGAAATCGGAGCGACGATCCCGTGGCGGAGCAGGCGCAATTGGTTGCGGGTAAGTCTGCGCGCTCGAAGCTGGGGGTAGCACGCTATGCGGAGGAGGATAGTGCTGCTGCTGTTGTGCCTGCGCTTGGTGGTTGTGGTGGGAGAGGAAGGTTGAAGGCGGCAAGCTACCCACGGTGGTATGAGGCATCATGGGTGCAGCCGACGACGCGTAAACATCATGAGTAGACGCGGGATACCTCGACAGATCCGGGCGGTATGGCGGCTGACTCATGTAGTTATGAGGGGATTGACTGTGATGAGGCTGCAGCGGAGGAAGGGTGTGCGGCTGAGACACAGGGTACTGAGGCTGCATGGTGTACTGAGGCATTGGCATGCTCGATATGGGTGTCGAGGAAAGAGGCGTGGACCCCTGGGGAAGGCTGGTGGATGGGGGCCGTGAAGGATGAGATCTGGGATCCATCGTGAAGCGGAGGAGGGGTCGGTGAAGACGCGAAGGAGAGAGAATAGGGCTGAACTGGACAAAAAGGTTTACGGTATCCCGGTCATCGATCGCAGACCAAGACAATTCCTCTTCCCTGATGTTTTTGAACGAAGCTCAGCAAATTACTGAGATCCTTTCAATGTCGCCCGGGTACGACTGGTTCCTTTGCTTAGACGTTTTCTTGTCTCGTCCTTTCAATGAGGATCACTGGGAGACTCTCCCACCTTTGACGCGGAGTGAATAGGGTAGGACGAGGTCGGTTGCGACGGAAAGGCGGTCCCTCACAACAATCGAGAGCAGCGACGAGAATGAAACTGCTGGAACAACAATGGATGTGTACAGGATCGAGTCCGACTCCACTGTAGAAGAAGAGTGTCAGGATTGAAGTTGAATGCTTAATCCGAATTCCCCACGGTCACCCACAAGAAAATCAAGTTGTGTGGGAACTTCTTTTTATCCGCACGTTGTCAGAAGAGTCAATGGTTCTGTATCCACCAGGAAAGCGGCGTGTAAGTGGGTCTAGCACAACCAGCGGTGCTAGAGTGGGCAGAATACTAGCCAAAATCTGCTTCGCGTCAATAGATGCGCGAGATGGGGACCAGGATCTTCGGATAGGGACGGTGTCTGTTTCAACAACAACTGAAGAAGGGCTGTAAAGAACAACGCGTATAGGTGCGGAGTTTAGGGGAGTGGAGGAGAGGAAAGGAAGGGGGGAGGGAAAAAGAAAGTACAAGAGTTGTATAGAAACGACCAAGGGCAAAAGGAAATGGAACAGAGAAAATTTTTTCTGAAAACCAAAAATAAAATAAAAAAAACGAGAGGGGGGGAAGGGGAAAAAATAATAATAATGAAATAAAATGATAAAAATCCAAAATACAGCACCAAGGTACGTACTGTGTCGCCGTCT